>JABACO010000763.1:0-21601 GCA_013339895.1 Ephydatia muelleri | reverse complement strand
TAGTCATAATGGTCCTTCTACATGTTTTTTCACGTTCCACAACTTCAATCATTTTGTATGCTTCAATTATATCTTGATCTGGCATCTTTGTTCATGGTAGAGTAGAATGCAATCCTTACCGAGAGCCTTTTGATGTGGATATTGGTATTGAGACAGCATAAGTACACCTGGTATTGCTCCATGACCACCTCCTCCCTCTGATCGCTCAGGGGAACTAGATGCAACATCGGCAAATTACGATAGCCAGGGAAATTGTTGCAACATTTCCTCTGGAAGGTCACTTGATGAGAATGAAGAGGTTCCATTGCTGTATGATTAGCCATAAAACATCCCAATTCCCCCATGAGCCTCCTGCTGCTTTAATAGTGGTACCCAAATCAAACATTCCTTCAACATGTCCGGTGACGGGTTGCAAACATTGTGAAGGAACCAGCCTCACATGTAAAGGACCAGCCTCATAACTAGTGGCACGTGAAAGACCAGCCTCATAACTAGTGGCATGTGAACAACCAGCCTCATAACTAATAGCATGTGAATGACCAGTATTATGAACAGTTATGAGATGGGAAGGGCCAGGTTTATGACCAATGATATGTGAATATCCAGCTTCACATACACGTACTTGTTGAGTTGTATCAACTTTCAAGTCAGGATCACCTACCGTGAAGCATTTCATGGCACCCTCTGTTTACGGGTCGCCATTATTAGCAACCTTCTTGTCTTTGGCATAGGCAGCTACAGCAACTGATCTGGTCAAATAGGGGAAGGCAAAAGATACCGTCTGGTCTCTTTCTTTGTTGATTCCAGTTGGTTCCAGACGAGAAGAAGTGCTCTATGAACAATTTGCTAAATAATGATAAATGGTAAATTAATGAGTACACTAAGCAAGAGAACACCTAATGACATGTGATGCATTTCCTTGAATTTCATTGTAAAAAGAATCATATACAGAGACTGATCTGTCATGTATGTCAATCACCTGGGTGGGATGGGGGGGGGGGGGGGGGGGAATAACCATTTCTATTTATTATCGCAAGAAACCAGTGTTGAGGAATATTGCATGGCATTATAATGTACTTGAAATAAAACATTCCTTTTTCCTAACAATTGAAATGCAAGATAAAATTTAATCCTGTAGTTCTTTAACTCAATACCTTGAACACTGACTTCTTCACTGTGCAGCTATTTGTAGCAACCATGTTGAAAACAAATGAATTCATACACTTTATTTCCTTACCATCAAAAGTATTAAATCATAAAAGCTTATGTAAGGAAACTAAAAACATACTTCTGAATGTTCCTCTTCAAGCAAATGCAGATAATAATGTATTGAAGTGCACTGAAATTATCTGTATAATTTATTCACTATTACATCTACATTATCACCTATGCAAGCTCCTTTTATTAGATCTGTAAATCATGTGCTGTAATCCAAAATGATCCTTTGTGACCTGTCATTAAAATGGCTACAGAAGATGAAGGAATTCTAAGTAAGCCATATGCATTGGACTAGAAATGACATCATGAGACCACATAGTGATGTGTAGAGTATATCATTGATCATCCACATAAATACATTACTTACCCTTGTGAGATGTGTTATCAACCATGCTTTTCAAACAGGGTCTCTTCATCATGCCCAGTGCATCATTAAGAGATATTCTATAATAATGATGAACCATTTCACAGCCAATAATGAGTCAGTAGCATCAGGCCTGTCAATAGGGTACAGCCAAACCATTGAATCATCTGCATTGCTACTGTCAGTAACGATGCAAATTGTGACATTGATCATGGATGCAATCATTTGCACTTCTAGATGTGTTCCCCAAGTTCCAGTCTTTGACATGTTAGTTAGGTAGGATTCCCAGGATGTAGCAGTGACAGAATTAAACAAATGAGTTCCATCAGGCTGAAGGGAAATCATTTATTCCAACAGCATGGAAAACAATTGAACATACTGAGTAAGGATTATCTCTCATGAAATTCACCACATCCTGTCTTAAAATGTGATGACGTTTCCTCATGACCTACTCTTTCAGCAATTGGTCACAAATTGCAGTAAACAAACAGTTACCATCACCAGGGACATTGCGACGCGCTTTTAAGATCAAAATGACTGATATTATGTATAAATATAGAATGCCTATATGTGTTCACATCAGCATGGTGCTCATTCATAAGCTGGTAAAATTTTGGATTTTCTTGCTGCTTTACAGTTGCTATTATAAATAAAACAAGTAAATAAAAACATTCTCTAACGAGAAAGTTGTTGGTATATAGGATTGACCAATGGTGGTGTAAAAAGCACAGAAACAAGAGTGACAGAAATTTGACTGGAAAATTGAAATAGGCCTATATTTAGCCCATTACTCAGGCATGTACTGTTACAACGTTAGTGTGCTAAATATAGGCCTATTTCAAGTGGTCACAAATTAATTTTTAATTTTTGAAGGGAGGGAGGTTAAAAAATTTAATAATAGAAATTATATGTATATGAGTTCTTAATGTTCTGTACGGTTCCGCCTTGTCCTCTTTGTCTCCCCCAGCCTCTTCTATGGCTGCGGCGGCCTGGTTCTGGCCATGGGAGCCATGCTGGTGGTGGTGGCAGCCAGGGTGGCAGCAGGCAAAGTGGTGGTGGGGGCACTGGTGCCAATACTGGTGCCGGTGGTGGGGCTGGTAGCGAGGGTGCTCCTGCTTCTGCTGCTGGAGGTGGGGGCAGCTCTGCTGTTGGCGGTGGGGGCAGCGGTGGGCCAGCTCTGCTCGGCAGGGGCAGTGCTGCAGCTGCTGCTGGCGGCGGACAGTAAGGGGGCAGCAATGTATCTAGCAGCGGTGGCTGCGTAAAGGGAAGAGGAGTTGGAGGATGTTCTTCGTCCTCCGACTAATGCATCTGCACCAATCATACTTACTGCTGCACGGGCGGATCTTGTAACAACCTTTTGAGCTAGCAATGGGATGAGACTTACAAAAGGCATCATTTACTTCACTTAGAAGCTCACTATCCCTAAGAATAGCTTTTTCAAGACCACCATTATACTCCATTAGTGCATGAGATTTGGGTTCATACAAGGAGTAGCTATATGGGAGAAGGATATGGTTGCAGTAATTTTCAGTGCTCATTCATACACAGTTAAAGCTGTAGTACATCAGATAAGGAAGCCTTTTTGTACATCAGATTAAGGATGACACCCCAATATTCAATAGACAGGTCACAAAGGAGAAAGGACTACATGTACTGTACACAACAGTTGGGTCACCATGCATGCTGTACATGTGAAGTGAATGGTTTTGTGCAGCTTCCTTACATGCGTGCTGTACACATGTTGCATGCACATCTTCCTATAGCTTTTTAATGCTAGTGCAATACAACATGCCATGACATACCTTTGGGTGGTAGTGGTAGTTCGGTGACCCCTGCGATACCGCTTCCTCTCGGCAGCACGTTTAGCCAATCGGACAGCGGGGTCATTCCAATACCGATTCCTTTCAGATGCCTTAATGGCAGCTGAATTGTCCTCGTATTTCTGCCTTTTAGCAGCGCGGACTGCGCGGTTCTCCTCGACGTCCTCTTGATACCGCTGCTTTTTAGCAGCACGGTTCTCCTCGACGTCCTCTTGATATCGCTGCCTTTTAGCAGCACGGTTCTCCTCGAGGTCCTCTTGATATCGCTGCCTTTTAGCAGATTGCTTAGATTCAATATCTGCGTTGTAGCTGTCGCGTACAGAGGCCTTCTTCTTTTCGGGATCGGCCTTGTAGCTGTCGCGTACAAAGGCCTTCTTTTTTTCGGGATCGGCCTTGTAGCTGTCGCGTACAGAGGCCTTCTTCTTTTCGGGATCGGCCTTGTAGCGCGCTCGGGCTTTAGCCTTGTTTTGCTGTGATAAAATATCGTCTTGCTTTTGAAGGTATTCTGCTCGTTGCTTAGATCTCTTCTTTCGATTACGCGAAGGCATTTAACTTCACTAGCCAAAGTATTAAACTGCGATAGGAACACCAAATAAATTTCGTGCAGGTCGGGCTGTAAAATAACTTCATTAATCAACAATAAACCAAATAATAACTTCATATCCTATACAGAACTTGCTACCGCATGAGGTACTTCTCGCTGTAGTCTTTCTAGATGTCTATATGACCATAAAGGGCACCGTGCAGGTGAATTCCAAATATATTGGTGCTATTGCCGTTCTTCAACACCGTTCGTAGCTCGAGTTATACCTTTCTAAGGAAGAAGAAGAAGAAGAAGAAGACGACGACCAAGAATTATTTTGGGACTGGGCAGGAGAAAAAGGAATTCGTTTGTTTCTCTAACAGCACACCGTTTTATGACACGGAACAAACGTAGAACTGTAGATCTTTGAGTTCTCGTTCCATCGCGACAAAGAGATACGCGATCCGTTTCTCCGTTGTCCCTCCAGACGCGAGTGAAGTTTTTAATGATATTCATCAATCCTCAATCAATCCTATATTGAACCTGCTGCCGCAGGTTCAGATTGATATGTGCAAAGAAAAATTATAAATTCTGTACATCCAAAAATAGCATGATCTGATAATAAATGAAAAGTAGGTTTTTTAGCGATACAAGAGTCATCTACTGCATGAGATTACACAATGAAGCATGCACATATTCTGAATAAGAAATGTGAACCAAAATTGAAGAACACAACTTCAAGCCGGTTTCTTTGCATCTATTTTATACCTGGTTCCCTGATAATTGAGTACTTTTTATGCCTATTTTGTTGAACACAGATTTTGGGCAATTCGTCAGAATAGCTATGTTTCTAAAAAATAGATATTTTCTGTACAGTTCAACTCTACACAATGATTAGTGCTATTAATAGTTTTGAACGGGCTTCCATTCTGATACTGCATCAGTCAGAATTCGTGAGGGTAAGAGTGTCCCGAACAAAAAATACACTTTTTTCTAGTGTGTATTATTGGCTCAAAAAGGTATATTAGATGGACTTCGTACAAATTCTGGCACTATCTTTTCAGTGCCTCGTTCCCGGACTAAAATATTGGTAGCATCAGGCTTATCGTACACACACGTGCGAAAAAGTTACATAGTACACAAACAAACAAAATCATTGCAAAGTGGTAGCCATATGTTCTTGAATGTGCATGATGAACTCGGGCCTGTTCCCAGTATTCTTGTTGAGGTTGTTGGTGTGGTCTCTCAACATGATGCTACCTTTTCTAGAAGATCTCTAGTTCAATGTTGGCATTCTTGTTTAGTAGCTAATGCTTCACAGAACAAAACAGCTTGGCAATCCAGCTTATGACAACCCTCTTTCAACAGAACAATAATCTCAACAAAAAAACCCCATGGATATATATAAAGACATACTAATAAGCTTTATGATATCTGTATCACACCTGAGACAGGTATAGAAGGAAAGAAAAGGTTGATGAATGACATTATTGAATGTCTTAGCTGTCTTCAAATCCTCCCCAGCTTTGATAAATCTGCTGTGATTATAGCATAGTGATGCAATTGTTTATACCATAAAGATTTGATCTCATCATGCATCACAGGGGCGGATCCACGATTTCGGGAAGGGAGGGTCTAAATATCATATTCACAATGGGGGAGGGTACGGGAGGGCGTGCTCCTCCCTTAGGGGATCTGGTCCGTTTTTTTACTTTTCCATTTATTTACATGTAGCATGAAAATGAATGTACTTTTGACAGTGATACTGTTCTAAAATGACTTAGTATTGACGGCATCAAGTATCACCTTTGGGCGCGCTATTCTGAAAAAGGGTTAATGAACAAAAGCCTGCGTGGATTACGACGAGAAAACCCTTCAACCACCGCATCTGGAATCAGCTTTACATCTCTATTAATCAGCATTAATGCCAAACCGTTTAATCTGTCGTTACCCATAGTGCTTCGAAGTGATGTCGTCAGGAGTTTTAGTATAGCATGCTAGTTGTCCTTTCACACTCACAACTAGTTACTGGCAGAGTAGTCAATATGACAAGGATTACAAATGTTTGGAAAGTAATCCTTGTCAGCAAACCTTAGCGCCTTTGTAAGCTATTTTGCTTTGACAGTTTCATTCTCCATTTCGTTTGCCATAAATCCAGCTCAGTATGTAATGCCTTAGCTGATGGAAGGTCATCCTTAAATAGCTGTAAAACCTCTTTGAAATGACTTGAATTACGCTGAACACAGGAACTGAACAATTCAGGAAATAGAATTTGTGCTAACTCACCAACAATGCCTGCTGCTGCTGCTTCTTCAAAACGATTGACAAGCTCAGTATTTAAATGGTCCAGCATAGGAATAGTTAATGTTAGTCGGTAATACTGGCTAGCATTAACTGCAGGTGTATTTGACCAATGGAGTTCGTAGCTTGACAAGTCTCTTCAATTACAACACTGTGAGCCAGTGCAACTGCATCTGAACAGTACCTGAAGCCTCACCGTGAACAACAGCTGATCTAAATGACATACAAATACACATGTGTATAGAGCGTTTAATTTTATATGCTTGGCAGACAGAATTTTAGTTTACTTAGATCTACCTGTTTCCTGAGAAAAAGGATCTGAGATTCATTGCATTGATACGCTTACATCCTGTAGTACACTTCATTTCGCGGTTAGATAACTAATTTCATTAATCACGCATGTACTTAATTTTCATTACTTGGGGCCAAAGGTGGGTCTTTATACCCCCCCCCCCCCCCCCCCCCGTAAATCAGCCCCTGCATCATAACACACCGCAAAAATCATGACCTATGCATTAACTTGCACATAATCATGATGCTAATATGATGAAAACAGAATCTTTTTACCACTTGTGCCAGACATTCCTTGTATTTCACAAAGAACTTAAAATTGTCACACAAGAAGAACTGCCTCTGAAACATATAAATTAATAAATCTTGTGCAAAATAAAATGTTGTATTCCCAATTTCACCTCCAACTTGTAACTTCAATGCCTGCTACTTGTTGAGATCTTCAGATTGACATGAGTCCTGATCAGAAAATAGTGCTACAATACATGTAATCTCAACAGAATTGGGTGTAGCATCAGTCAAATGCTGAAATTAAAAGTATGTCCACCGAATCTCCGCCTATTTTGATCTGCAGTTAATCAGTGAATCCATCTTAAAAGTGGTGCCAGCTTTAAAGTAATACATGTGCTTACATGAATACATTCCAGTATTTGTATCTAATCCTGCAACGTTCTGTTCTAGCCGAGTTTGAATTCTAGCCCACAGTATGTACAATAAAGTTGCTGGCTTAACACCTTCTACATAACAAGGAGTCTCTGCATCCATAAAAATCACTTGCTCTTCTTAGTCACATTTTCTGGTCACTAGCTAATTGAATGACCCATGCTCTTACCATCTGTCAGAGATTAATGCTATCCCATATCAAAGATTCAATACAACCATATATCTTCTCATCACTCTAATTTTGTTCCAATGAATTGTTCGTTCCTACATTGTCATCCACTTTTTAGTGTCTAATTCATCTAACATTCTGGAGCTTTCATTGAGACTGCAAGATCCTATTGCGACATATGAACAGCAGCATCACATATGTGTACCTTGGCTAAGCACTGAACTTGTCTTTTCAGTTTTTGCAGATACAGTACTTGATCCCACAAGTGGGGTAATCAGTTTTGAAAGTACAAGTGACTATACATTTGCAGATAGAAAATATGGAATTCCTCTCTAGAACATATACCATTCTGGATGAGTCCTATAACCATTACATCCTTATCAGGACTCATAAAAAGTGATTGTGATTGTTTGTCACTCTTCCCACAACTGAAACAGTTGTTGATTCCTGACAGCACTGTGTGCCCCATGAAAGCATTTATGGCCTCCGTACCCTTCACTCCTACTTTCTAAATGTCTTGAAGTTTTCCATCAGTGTGTTATGTCAACCACGTTTGAATTCTAACACATCACGTTTTCTTGGCTCTGATCATTCCCCATCAACTGCAAGGTCATCAGTGTCATTGCGAATTGTTTAAACCTCTTCTTGTGTACCTTCCAGTTCCAAAGCATCATCTGTGTGTCAATCCAGCTACGAGTAAGTTAACTAAAGTATGTTACATGCATGACAATTATTGTGTTGCATTACAGTACATATACATAAACCTTGTGACAGTAGTGACGAGCACTGCACCAATGATGGAACTGATGACAGCATACAATTTGGGTACGTACTTGTTTTGATTATTGTATTTTAAGCAGTCTGTTACAATTTATATGCATTGCAAAAGTATTGTTTTTCTTTTTTATTAGTCAAATGAGTTCAAACACGTTTGAACAGTTATTGCGTGATCACGCCATTGCACATCTGAATTCTACTGGAGGTCGGCAGACACTAAAAATTTGGCGTAAGCATATTTGGAGTGACACCAAAACGGCTTTCAGTCAAGAAGGGTTTATGTGCAATGCTGTTAAGTTTGATGGGGAGGAAGCTATTGACAGCGGTGGTCCTGTTCGTGAATACTTTGAATTGCTTTGGAAGAATTTACAGTTTAATGGTTTTCTTTTCACTTGGCCGGATAATTGCAGAATTCTAACTCACAATACATATGCGTTGAATCATAATGAATTCCATACTTTTGGTGTGTGTGTTGCACTTGCTCTGATATGCGGAGGGTCTCTTCCACACTTTCTCTCCCAAGCTGTATTGTCTTATTTTTTGGATCAGACCATGGATACAAAGATACTCAATGAAATACCCAGTGAAGATTATAAGGATAAAGCTAAGAAGGTATGCATAAAGTCCGGTTGGATACGATTTTCAAGATGCTAATTGAATTATATATATTTTGATACATTGAGATGCTCTTGTGTATTTTTAAAATGCCTCTTGCATCTATCGGTTTGATGTCGGGGTTGCTCCACCTTCATCAACCTTTCAAATTGATGATAAGAATAAAATTGCAGTGGATTTAGCTAAGCATTTCATCATCTATTCCTCAAAAGCAGAATTGGATCAATTTCAGAGCGGTTTGGAGACTTAAATTTTATGAAGAAACATGCAGTCACCATTAAATCACTGTTTGCTCAACGTGCAACTGAGTTAACAGCACAGGCTATGTTAACACTGTTTGAAATTAACTGGTCACAGTCTGGTACCACTGCACGGGGAATTGAGGAAGCAGTTATTGTGGCGTGGTCAGAGTACGTCTTGAACATGAAAGGTACAGCAACCACTGAAATGTGAATGCTGTTTTTCTTTTACCCCAAACAAATCTTTATGCAGATGGACGATTGGCCACAATTGACGACAGTTCAGTGTGGATTGATCTTAGCAAGTTGTTGTTATTTGTATTAGGTGCCTCAGAGATTCCTCCTGCTGGACTTCAAAATCGGCCAGAAATTTGTTTTGACCAAGATTGTGACGATCGGCTGCCACATTCCTCAACATGTGGACCCACATTGTATCTACCGGTCTCATTGACTGACATAACAACTGTTCAGCACAAAATAGACTGCGCAATTTGTTGTGGACAAGGATTTGGCACTACTTGAGCCAAGAAGCCACACCAATACTTGGACCAGCATGAAACAATGTTTTTTCTTGAATTTGAATTGTACCTGTGATGAGTTAATTAAATATGGAAAGTATTTCAATACATTTTCATTGGGATTGTACACGTTTTAGGAGTGAGGACATTATTGTATTTGTTAAAGTTGCAATGTGTATTTTATGCAATAACTGTGCTCATATTTAAGAAGCAAATTATTAATCTGATCTCATCTAGTTTCGGAATGCAACACATAAACATGCTGTTTGCTCAAATTGAGATCATCCATTCAACTTCTTCTTTGACAGCCAAGTAGAGGTCAAAACTGTGGTAGCTGCTAGGTTTCAAAGGATCACGCTGTAGAGCGAGGTACTGCAGTTGGTCGTGGTTTAACTGATTGGGAACGGCTGGAACACTGACCGATCACTCGTCAAAAGGATTAGCACTGTGTCCTTCGTCAACCCTGTAGTCGTCTGATACAGGCTCTTGAATGTGGGAAACAATCAAGCCCCTCATCCACATTTGCATAGGGGACAATCCCTGTCCAGTACACATGGGGTGGTTGTTCCAGGCCTGTGCAAATGTTTTCAACTGCGCATTGATACGAGGAATGAACACATAATGTAAGCAGAACAGGTCAGTTTCGCTGATGGGAGACAATGAATTGCAAGTTTCCATCTCATAGAACAGGGAGTAGTAAAGGTGAAAAACGCATCGAAACGTGTCTCTCCACAACCCCTCTCTGTCCTTTGGTTGTGAACACTTGAACCAGAGAGATGACTGTGTCGTCCAAGCCCTCTGGTGCTGGTCATGCACCTTGCCACTTCAATGTTCTCCCCGACCTAACGCGAGACGGCCACCTATAGGCTCTGGTGGCTTCCAGAAAAAGCTGAAGTACAGTCTCGCTCTTGTTATTGTTGGACGCACCAAGGTAGACAACCTGCCTTGAGTATCCGTCGATGCCACCGTGGATAACAATCCTCCATCGTATAAGGCAGTGAAGTCCGTCAATGTGCCACAGGGCATTGGAACATGGTACGCTGTAAGCACGGCGAATTACAGAGGTAGAAGCACGTAGCTCGACGCCAGTGGGATTAACACGTACCAGCGACTCTCTCACACGTCGCCTCGATACGCTGACACCATAACTCTTCAGTTCACCCCATACCATAACGGCACCGCTCCTTGGAGAGCTGTGTTGAATAGCTTCTACCACTGCATCAAGGTCAGCATCTGTTATGTCAGAAAATGTAGGCATGACTTTCAGTTCCTTTAAGTGACGCCACAATGTTGAACGAGACACTAAGAGAGCGTCAGCACAGGACAGTTTCATCTCTCTCAGAAGTTCAAGCTGAAACATAGAGGGAGAAAGGCAGCAGCTATAAACGTGTGTACGGTATATATATTACAGCGTTAAGCAACCTCAACGGTTGTTATTTTATAGAGTTAACACAATTGCCATAATAAGCGAACGACGGCCCACACATTATCTCTAAACGTGCTAATAAATTATGCACTGCTTAAATGTTCTAGCGGTCCTTAATCGACAGGACATTCACCTTGACCGACCATACTTTTGTAATTATTAATATTAATAACCCTGTTGCAACCGGGTTTTTGTTTTCCCCTCTAAACTACCAGGTTTCAAGCTTAGTGTGCATGCAGGACGCCTCCTCAACTACTTACGCAACACGAGCGATGTGTACGCGATACACGTACGTATGTACGTACCAGCTCAACGTTGATGTACTTTCGACGTCTCCCTGGACCCGACCAAGTCCTTGGCGGTTCACATGATGATGTGCACGTGACCCATCTAGGGTGGCCAACTTTGCCTCCCACAGTGCCAGTAGCTGGAACAAGGCAGCGTGCAACTCGATAAGGGTATTTAGGTCAGGTGATCGCTCGTCCCGTAGGATCGGTATCAGCACTTCAACTTCGTCGATGATGAGATAGGGTAATGTGAGGAGTGGTCGGCAGTAGGGAGTGTTCGGCAACCGCACTTTCAACACAATACAGAGCCTCAAAGAAGACATTTCAATATTTCAAAACAGGTTAAAAACCATCCTTCTGGGTTGTCTTAGGAGCAGTAAGTATAGTTAAAAGCAACTACGTTCCCTTTAAATAATAACTCATGGATGCCGAACACTACCTACGCTATCGCGCATGCCGATCACTACCTAATCTACCCTACAGCTGGGTCACTATCTCATCCGTTTTATCGAAATCCTCCAATGGCCATGCCAGTAAACGTTGCATAGTTGTACGGTCTCGCCTAGTCTTTCAAAAGTCCACAAGTGCAGGTCGTAGAACGGAAC
Source organism: Ephydatia muelleri (assembly GCA_013339895.1). NCBI lineage: Eukaryota > Metazoa > Porifera > Demospongiae > Spongillida > Spongillidae > Ephydatia > Ephydatia muelleri. The sequence continues at coordinate 9,785 of JABACO010000763.1, read as the reverse complement.
CAGATCTATCGTACTCGTACTCATGGTAATTTGCATAAACGCATGACGTGAGTGCATGAAGCTTCGCGCGCGTGTATGCAAATTAGATTTGCATACACGCGCGCGCGGTGGTTTGTACATCGATGAAGCTTCGCGCGCGTGTATGCAAATTAGAAATCTAATTTGCATACACACACACGCATGCCGATAATTTTGAAACAAACGGCGTTCCATATCCCCCTACCCTGGACCCGCCGCTGCTCGATCACAGCCAAATTGCAACTATCGGTATAGTTTTAGGAGGGTTCCGTATATCTTTTTATTCGTTTCGAATACATCGACGAAAGGGATAAGTAAACGGTTAGTGTACTGCTGTTTTGCAGGCGGGGGCCTAACTGTCTGTGGGAACGAGCAGTAACAGTGTTGTTTGATTATCTCCTTGGTCATTCAGCACACAGTATCACATTAATTTAGAACCAACCTCACAGTTTTTATTCTATTTCGACTGTCGTATTGTGTTGCGTACGTTCTGAGCAGAAGCAGAGGCACAGGAAGGGGTCAAAAAGTGGGAGGCGGGGAGGGGGGGGGGGTCGGTGCAACTGTATGAATATAAATACAGCCTTCAAAAAGTGTGTGTGGGGGGGGGGGGGGGGGGGACGCCGCTGCTGATATATTTCCTCAGATCAAGGACTGCAGTATATTTTGACAATCGTATATGCCTCTTACCCTGACCTAGTGACAAAACTTGGCCTTTTTAGAGACTTGTAGCTGCGTGCAGTACGGTACCTTGTTTGCTCATTGCAGCACCTCTACTAGAGGTGCTGCAATTTTGCCAAGTAGTCCATGGAATAATTACAGTGGCAATCGCCATTTTTGGTAGGGAACGAAGATAAAAAAATAAAAAAAACTCTGCGTTTAGGTTAACGCCGTCAGTACAGGATAGTGTGTACTCATGTAGATTATAAATACAAAATGAATAATATAGCTTCCCGCCTGAGTGGATATTGAACGAAATTGTCCAGACGGGAAACTTTACTATAATCACATTGGAATGAATGGCCTAATGATGTGCTGTTAAATCATATTTCCATGCAACACTGACATCATTCTCATCAGCACACACCAGTGACACCCAGTCTACAATGGATGAACAGTACACTCATGCAGTGCTCAGAGCTGTCGTGGTACAATTATGTCAGCCTCTTGGCTTGAATGCCTTGCAGTCTAGCGCCTGTGATGTGTTAGTTTACCTTCTAAAGAGCTATCTTCATATAGTGGCCAAGACTACTGCAGGATATAATATCCATGGTGAGGGAAGGGGCAGGGGAGGAGAAACAAATAGAAAGGAGGGATGTGTTGTAATGATGTGGCCTCTGTTGGTAATGATTGTTGTTGATCTTGGTATTATGTATTCATTGTTAGAAGCCAACAGAACTGAGCCAAATCTTTCGGATCTTGCATTAGCCTTTCAGGACCTTGGAATATACCTTTGTGAGGTGTCTGAACTGTGTCGTGAACTGGATTCAAATCCCTATGTATACATTCTGCCCAACAACCCAGACCCAAAAAAGTCATGCCATGTATACAACGGAATTTCTTCCCACATCATGGTCAGGAGGGTCTTATCGTCAAATGAAGGTTGCATCCCACCTCTTCTACCACAGAAAGGTGATGATAGCGATAATGTATGTATTGTGTGTGGGAAGGAGAGGAGCTTTGTGTAATGTGGTGGGTGGGAGGGGGAGGAGCCTTGTGTTGTGTGTGGTGGGTGGGAAGGGGAGGAGCATTGTGTTGTGTGTGGTGGGTGGGAAGGGGAGGAGCTTTGTGTAATGTGGTGGGTGGGAGGGGGAGGAGCCTTGTGTTGTGTGTGGTGGGTGGGAAGGGGAGGAGCATTGTGTTGTGTGGGGTGGGTGGGAAGGGGAGGAGCTTTGTGTAATGTGGTGGGTGGGAGGGGGAGGAGCCTTGTGTTGTGTGTGGTGTCCGTTAACACATCTGCAAACACAGAGACATGGGAATTGGAGAAAGACCTTGAAGTCAGTAGCTCTGAAGAGTTATCTCCTGGCAGTGTGCCAGAACCTACACCATGCATAGCCAATGTGGAGTCTGAAAGGGTGAGGACTGATACTGACGAGGATGAGGAGGTTGAAGGAGGTCATGGTGCAAAGGTCAAACTTCATGGTGGGCAGCTACACGTTGAGGGTTGGGAAACAGAAGAGGAGGTGATCAAGGCATCCCCCATTTGTGATGTAGATGGCTGGCTATTTCCCTGTTCTTGGGAGGTGTTGCCTAGCCTAGAAGATCTAGAAGATGATCTATCTGTGGGCGAAGAGGCTGTTAATATGCTGAACAGGAAACATGTCATGAAACATAAACCAACTCTCCAAGGTGCTCATGGTGTGGGTAATACCTTACCACCACATTTAGGTGAGCAGGAGTCATTCAGTTTGGTGGTAAGCATCAGTAAGAGGTTACTGGAAGGTCACAAGATTTCTGGCCCAGTTCAAAAGTTTGGGATAGGGGAGCATGGGCCCTTGTACCTTCCAGCTTTGGAAAGGTCCAAGAAAAAACTATCGAAGCATCGTAGAAAGAGAGAGTTGGACATCTCTGAGATAGAACCAATTGGAAAAGAATCCAAAAAGGTGCAATTGTGTGTGTGTACTATCAGTGGATAACTGATTGCACCTCACACACACATACACACACTTACACACACCTATGCACACTTACACACACACCATTCTATTCTATTTCTATTCCAAATGTTCTATGCAGATCAAGATCATTTCTCAGCCATGCTTCTGCTCTGGCTCTTCATCAGATGGGGAGGGCACTCATCTATCCCACGACTGTAATGCTAAGCAACGGGTTGAGCTCAAAGGTAAACTAAAAGTGGACAAGGCAGTTGTGCACATCTCATGTAAACCACATGTGTATAGAGAGTACATGTAATGCTGGGAGAGGAATGGAAACTTGATGAAGGGGGGGGGGGGGGGGATTGAGTAGGTGGGAATTAAAGTTGTTTGGAGTTAGAGTGAAGGAGGGAGGAGGGGATAAAACAAGGAGTGAGTATTGACACTGTACATGCATTTTGGTGCCTCTTGGGTAGCAGCAGAACCTTCATTGAAGTCAGACAAGAAGGTTGGCTCATTGTCCAAAGGATTTTCTCACAAGACTAAGATCAAGAAATCGAAACCGCACCAGTGAGAGCAAGGAATGGAGTGGCGGGTGAAGGAGTGGAGTGGAGAGGGGTGGGGTGAAGGAGTGGAGAGGAAAGGGGTGTAGTGTGGTGAAGGAGCGGAATGAAGGGTGGAAGATGAAATATTATTTTGGCACTGACTTTGACTTTCTGGAGCTGTAAGTTGATTTAACCACTGACTTCTGTGTATTATCTGTACAGACTGCCAGCTGTGGTATCAGCAGTGACTCACCCCAGTGTAAGTGAATCATAGTGTGAAGATGACTTCCTCACTTCCCTGTATTATCCTCATCCCTCCCTCTACTTTCATCTTTTATCTCCTCTACCCTCACCTCTCCTCCGTGCTCTTAACCATCTCTCTGTGCAGTCTCACAAAGTGTCAGATACTCTCCCTCCACCCACTGTCCCCATTGGGTCTGACTACATATGTCCCCAATGTGAACAACATGACGATGGCACACCGATGATATGCTGTGATTCCTGTGATGAGTGGCTTCACTGGTGGGTGAAGGTTCGAGAGTAGTGTAGGCATGGATGTGTGCCTGCATGCATGCAGGCTATGTGGTGGGCATGGGAGTGTGCTGTGATGCAAAAAATTTACCAGGCGAAAATTGTACCACCCTGTACAATTTTCGTTGCGAAAAGTGTACCGGCCTTGCCAAAAGTGTACTGGGTATAGTGAGAAAGGACCGTTAGCTATATACGATGTCGGATTAAGCATTCTACTAGTTTAATGTTTAATTTCCCACAATCCTTATTTAAGGATGGCCATCCTTAAATAAGGATGATGACTATATACTTTGATGTGCACATGATGCTTTGTTTTATATTAGTAATTCACTAGTTTCAAGATCATGCAGATCAGCGTAACTGCCATGATTAAAACAGGTTTGGTTTGCTCGAAAACTGGTATTACAGTGTAAATACGATGAAACTGCCATTTGCCACTGGCTATATATTAGTGAGCAAATTTACTCAAAGTAACATATGGCAAGGAAGGACAGGTTTCTGCTAGCTCTAAGAGTAGAATGCACACTGACAGATGGATCTGTGGAACAATATCCATGGCTTCAACAATCTATGCTCACGTACCAGCCAGTACTTCCAAGATCGAAGTGATACACTCGAAAGCGTCAAGCTAAGCATCCCTGCTTAGATACCAAGGGAGCCACAGAAAGTGACAGATGTAGTTTCTCAGTATGGATGGATAACATACATGTAGGCCTATGTGACCAAAGTGGCAGCACTGCATGATTCATCAAACTGAATACAGTGACAGCAACAGCAACTGTAGGCCTAGGCAATGGCATGGTCCCCTCGAGTCTAATTAATTGGGGCTATAAATTCCACTAGGAAAATCTAGAGTTTTATAACTATTGTGGTTTCTATGTTCAATAATCTTTACTGTTGTGATCCTTATTTAAGGATGGTGTCAATCCTTAAATAAGAATGTGCCACGTCCTCCCTGTTTTACCACATGGACATTGATCATATTGACATCATTTAAAGTTTGTTATGGAGGCTGAAGAGAGTATAATCACACAGGGTTGCACTATATAAAAAGTATTGATTCATGCTGATTGAGGTGCCCAATACAGATCGAGGCAGTATTGCCATGCTGAAGCTGTAGTGTATGTAATCTTTAATCAAAATCTGTTCTTTACAATCTACCTATAGCTTATATATTATGAATCACGCATGCACACACTTTATTGTAGATAGTCAATACATTACAGAAGCGCAATGGACACTGGAGAAGGAATGAGAGGGACTGGTAATCTTGTGCGATGCTCTATACTGATGATTGCCTGCTGATATCAGTGAGCAAACTCACACCACCTTATGACTTAAGGTGCCCTTGGCAAAGGCCAAGGGCACCTTAGGTCACACTTGCGATTGGGACAAAATGGTGGGATTTGAACAGCAGAGCATACTTCTCCCTCTTTCTGGCTTCAGCAGCTGTGGTTACAGCTCTAGCTCCCCTTGTGGCTTCATGCAGAATGAATGATGCTGCAAAGGTGTCAACACACTGGCCAGACTTCCATGGGGCAATGGAACAACCATCAAGTTGCTTGCCATCTGATATACATAGGCCAATGGGCTTACTGCAGCTTAGTGACCTATGTATGATGGAATTAAAGGGTGGCCGAACCTTTCACTCCCACTGTGCCAATCGAACACCTAAATACACTTAACCTTGCTGGCATGCCACCACATCAGCTTTGGAATGCCAATGATTCCTTAACCCCAAGGAAGGGTTATGCAATGGAACAAGACTACCACTTTAAAATGTGCACAATTTGCTTAAAGCAACAATAACAAGTGGTGATCATGCTGGTCATGTAGTCTTCATTCCATGCATAATCCTACAGCCAGGTAATGATTTTAGATTTCAGTGGCAGCGATGTCAGTTTCCTGTTAGAATAAGCACTTGCCATGACTATTAACAAGGTACAGGGCCAAACACCAAAGGGTGTACAAACACCAAAGGGTGTAAGAGTTTGGTTAAATGAGCCAGTTTTTACACATAGTCAATTGTATGTGGCAACCTTGTGTGTTGGACACCCTGCAAATGTCTGCTTTACAATTCAAGCACAATATGATATTGCAAACAGTACTAAAAATGTTGCGTACACTGAAGTGCTTTCATAAGTGCATTGAGCAATGTAATAAAACGTCATATACTTTAAAATGATTATCAATTGCAAGCAAAGCTGCATGCAATAGGCACACTAGTTGCCTGGACGCAAATTCAGTGTATGCAGTAGACATGCTTATCTCAGTTAAAAAGCCGATTTTATTTTTCACAATGATAGCACCAATGGATATGCAACTAAGCCAGGACATCAAATATCTCTTCACGCAACTTCTATATAGCTGGTCTCACTTTTGGCAAGGCCGGTACACTTTTTGCTCTGTACAACTTTTGTGTGACAGTGCCTGGTTATGTGGTGGGCATGGGAGTGTGCCTGGTTATGTGGATCCCACAGCCATCACTGCTATTGGAGGCACAACTAAGCCTCTAACACTACACATATTATAGTAACACAATGTGTGCGTGTGTTTATGGAGAAAGGGGAGAGAGGATATTTGTTGCCAAGGTATAGTTGTTAGTAGCCCGATCTGTTCCATAATCCACACCTAGACACAATATGGGGAGGAGGGGGGAGCACTGTATGTAAGTTGCAGTACAGATCGGTGTACATTTCAAGTTGACTGCCTCCTCTCTTCTCCAGGAATTGTGTGGGAATCACACAGCCCCCTCCTGTGCATATACCTTGGCTATGTCCATCTTGCGGATCAAAGTCAAAGAACAAAAAAAAAAAAAAACAATCATTGAGTGGCCTCACCCACTGATATAAGTCATTTGGTTCAAGTTAATCATGCTCTCTGACCATACCCACTGTGCATCTCATGTGTATTTTGAATTGTATGCCCCAACTCGGAACACTTGGCATCATTGGTTTATAAAAACAATAATCTCCACCGTATACGTTTGTACAAATGTCCGTATAAGTTCGTGCGCGGTCTTCTTCGGTAAGTAGCTCCGTGCGAGACTGCATGGCGTCATCTGCAATAGCATCCGTTATAAAAAATGACAAATATACACATTCACATACATGTACATATAAGTACAGTGTGGTGCATATGTAACTATAACACTTCAACTTACAGGCAAGGATGATGCTTTGGACAGAGATGGCAAGGCACACGCAGTGGTATTGAAGCTATTGGAAGGGACAGAAGGCACAGAGCACCATGTGTACATGGACAATTGGTATAACAGCCCTACCTTATTTGAGGACTTGCATCGCCGAGGCTATGATGCCACAGGAACAGTTCGAACAGACAGGCGTGGCATGCCACCGGCCACTATCAAGAAGAAAGACATGATTGAAGCTCACTTACACACACACACACATACAACACACACACACATACATACAGACAGACACACAGACAGACAGACACACGACAGACAGAGCAGACAGACAGACAGACACACACACAGACAGACAGACAGACAACAGACAGACACAGACACACAGACAGACAGACACACAGACAGACAGACAGACACACACAGACACAACAGACACACACAGACAGACATACACACAGACACACATACATACAGACATACACACACACATACATACATACATACATACATACATACATACATACACACATACACACACATACATACATACATACACACACACATACATACATACATACATACACACACACACACACATACATACATACATCGTATCGTATTTCCATCGTAACTGCATGTATGGGGTACAAGTGCAGACACGTTAGGGAGGACAAAGGCACACGTAAAGTTCAGCATCAAGTTTTATATTCATCAGCAAAATAGCGCTTCGCTATTGCTTCACGAGCTAATCGCATTCGTGGCGAGTGTCCGGTCGAAACGTCATCCTCAGCCATGTTCTTACGAAAGCATGTCTTCCTTGCTCTTTGTTCAGCTATTACCGCTCGAGTTGTCAGGTAGATGATGGCAGTCGGTCTCCATTTAGAGCGCACCTTCACGGTAACTTCAGCCTTCTCCAGGTTTGAGCCGCAAAAGGATGGTAGGTATAGGTTCGTTCTGGTGGCCAGCCGTAACCATACTAGCGGGTGGAAAACTCAGTTCCAAAAGGCCGCCCATTAACGCGCCACGCGGATGTACATACATACACATACATACACACATACATACATCATGCAAACCCCACCCACAATACTACCACACTCCTCACATACATGGATTCTTCGAACGTGACTGAGCATGGAAGTGAACAGGTCATTATATCTCTTTCCAAGAACTTTGCTTCTCCCTTCCTGGAGGTCCATGTATGAGTCAGTATACACTGAAGCATCCTGCACCTGCAAAAGAAGTTTCCCCAGGCTTTCCATTTTAGTAACCACCCATAACCATACTATTTTAAGTTCCCTTTTCCTATTAGTGCCCACCAAAAACCATATCTTTCTTCCCTATTAGTACCATCAAAAACTATTCCTTTCTAACACGCCCCGTCACCCTCCTAATCCCTTTCCCTATTAGTGCCCACACATTCTATCTCTCTCCTTTTCCCTTTCCCTATTGGTGCCCACCATAACCATACAATCTAATATGCCCCTTCTCGCTCCTCCCTTTCGCTATTAGTGCCCCCATAACATGTATTTCTTTCTCTCTCCTTTTCCCTATTAGTGCCCACAAAAACTATACTTTTCTAACGCCCTCCTCTTCACACTCTCCTCCTCGTTTAGCTGTGCCCATAGGTCTTGTATGACTGTTTCGTACTGCTTCGCTAGCAGGGAGAAGTGGCAAACGTCTAACTCCAAACGCCTCTTCTCATGTGCCATCATGTATAGCTGGGACTGGGGACAAAGAAATACAGCAGGCAATGAATTTCATTGATTTAAAATATCTTCAGCACATGATGGAATCACGTGAGGGGCATGGCTACGTTGGGACAATAGGTGGGGCACTGTACCTGGAGTAGTAAGATGGAGACTGACCTCACAGGTGCAGTACGTTGAACTCACAATGCAGCAATGGCAAGAAACAATGTCTAAGAGTGATGGTCCAGAGGAGAGTTGAGCACACCACATGTGCGTACAATAGGGGGAAAAAACAAGTGCGAAATAGGATGAAGGTACTACATAATAGCCTTTGCCCTATTACCCGAGCTTCTGGTCTAATTTGGACACCTGGCCTTCCAACATGGAGACTAGCTTGGGCACGTTATCAGGCTCCATCTGGTCCCAATGGTTCTTAGCCTCGCCCCCATTAGCTACACCCCCAGCTCCTTCATCCACAGGATGAGTAGCCTGAAGGGGGAGGTGACACAGTGGAGAGGGGAGGAGGAAGGGAGAGGAAGGAGGAAATGGAGGACGTGAGGGGGAGGACGAGAGGAGGGGAGGGGAGGAGGAGGGGGGGAAGGGGGAAGGGGATAGAGGACATGTATGGACACATGAGAGACAAGAGGACACGCATGGACACATGACCAACCTGACTATCAGTGCGTCTTCCGTATCTGAACTGTAATTGAATATTGAATCATATCATCGTCTTGCCGGCAGCCAGTGTGTTAATATCAACACTTCCGTCCGATGATCCATAGGCAATTTCCAGCTAAAACCCACACACACACACACACACACACACACACACACACACACACACACACACACACACACGCAAACACACACACACACACATGATGGTACTATATGAATGCACAAGAAGACAATATAAGCATGTGTACATTGGGCTATTCCATTATTTAACCGTACACCCCTACAGATGACAATAATTGCAAACGTATACCCCCGGGACAATTTATAAAAACACCCCTGGACAAGCTTGTATTATACCTCTACCCCCCCCCCCAGGGACAGACTTGTAAATGCCCCCTGGACGAGCTTCTGTTTTGCCCCACCCCCCTGGACAAGCTTCTATTATGCCTTCTAACCCCCCGGGACAGGGATTTAAATGACCACCCCCCGTGACATATTCCCTATACCCCCCTGGACAACCATTTATTGTCATCTGTAGGGGTGTATAATAAAATAATGGAATAGCCCATTAGATGCA
>JABACO010000762.1:0-21652 GCA_013339895.1 Ephydatia muelleri | reverse complement strand
AACAACAGTACACACATCATACAACATGTATGACACACACACACACACACACACAAACACACACACACACACACACACAACACACACACACACAAACAAACAACACACACATACAACACACCACACACAACACACACCCACAACACCACACACACACACACACACACAAACACAACACACACACACCCACAATGTGCACACACACACACGTGCACACACACCCACACACACACACACACCACACACACACACACCACACACACACACTACAGGAAATTACAGGCTGCCATGCATCCATCGACAGGTGGTGCATTGTCAAAGAAGCCAAACAACAGGATACAGTAGCCCATGCATCAGTTAATTAACCCTGCCAGCAAGGCACAAAACACACATGGCTTACAACAATAGCATCATACTACCTCCATTATGCAATTAAGTCCTAGACACCTTCCCCACATGGTTTAGCCTTGGGTCTAACCACAATCACACACACACACACATACAAGTGCACCCACGCACACAAACACACGCACAAAAAAAAAACACACACACACACACACACACGCACACGAGCACACACACACGCACATGCGCACACACACATACAAGTGCACCCACGCACACAACACACGCACAAAAAAAAAAACACACACACACACACACATGCACACACACACGCACCGAGCACACACACACGCACATGCGCACACACACACACGTGCACACACACACACACATGTGCACACACACACACGTGCACACACACACACACACACGCACACCACACACACACACACACACACACACACACACACACACACACACACACACACACACACACACACACACCACACACACACACACCAGGAATGATTCCCCAGCAAGTACACAATGTTGTCGAGAAAGACAATGAGTTGGAAGGTGGTAAGATGCATCTGAACTTTTCCCGCAGTTTTTCACAGTGCTGAACAAGACTGATAAAGATTGAATGTGAGTCAATACGCTCCATGCTTTTCTCCTGTGAAGTAAAGCATACAAGGTTGAGACTTTGTGAAGCAATCTTTTAGGAGGTCCCTCAGGTTGCACATTGCAAACAAGGACATTACATCATCAATTTGTTTAATTTCGGGCATTCCTATGTACATGTATGAGCTAGCATATTTCGCAGTGAGCTGATGCTTACATTATTTGTTGTACCAGTGTAATTTTTTTAACTCATCCATGAATACACCATACAGAAATACTTCAGCAATGCAGTCTGTGTGTACATGAGGCAAGCACACCAATCTAAGCTGCTGTCACAACACACTTAACACACCAAACACACAAGTACATTGGAGTTTACACCCACAAAACATAGCACAACGCGCACCACACAAATGCAGGCATGCTAAAACACGATCAAGCACACTAGACAAACACACACATAAACACATTTCTGCATTTGACTATTTACTTCACTGGAATACACTACAAAATGTAGTAGAGTGTTTTTTTTCCTGCTGGATGAGTGATGATCTGTGCCTGTGATGTGTGCAATTAGCACAACTATTATGTAATTATAGCTGTGACTAATATGCATTTATGATTATACATTTAATGCAGTGTTTGCAAATGGATGTCTCCCACTCAACAAACAAAACCACAAGCATCTGTATATCAAACAATATGCTAGCGCCCATTTTGTGTATGTGTGTGTGCATGTGTGTGTATGTGTGTGTGCTGCATGTGTATAGTCTGTGTGTGTGTATGTGTGTGTGTATGTGGCCAGATGTGTGTACACATAGTGAGTGGACTGTGCCTGTTGAATGCTTTTTGTGTGCACACCACTTGGGAGGGGGGAGGGGGTGGATGTTGATACCAAACACTCACACATGCACACAGGTGTGTGCTTCCACACCAATGTATTGGCAAAGCCCTCTCTGCAGGCAGCCTGTTTCATGCACACGAAACAAACAATTATCTGCCAAATCAGCTTGTGCGCGACAATGAGTGGAACTATCCTTTGCAGTACCCACATAGATCAGATTTATTTTGCATGTCACACAGCTTATTTCAAATGGCAGATATGCTCAGTTACACGTGTGAAAGGAGGGCGAAATACAATGAGGTTTAGCCAAAATTTTGTACAGTATTGGATTACTTTGCAGAGGGAAACCTCTTTAGGACCCTGACTGAGCAATGATCAAGCATTGGGTGAATTAATACAGGTCAAGGTGCTTATGGGAAAAGCTGCATGTAGCTAATGTGCAGATACAGAATTTGCCCACAAGAAAATGCAGCAAAGTTCAAATGTTCAGTCATTGTGCTGTGCCGTGTATCAAATAACATAAGGTAACCACAGGAGTAATGACAGAGCAACTTTTAAGAGCATTGTTTACACATGTGTCTTGTGTGTTGTGTGCTTTTGTGTACCCATGTGCATATCTGTGCATTAAACATATATAAGCAAAAGCAATCTTCCTGTACACGAAGTCCACAGTTATACATCCAACTGATAGCTGCAATAAAACACTATTCTATTCCAGTTTATGTTCCATTACTGTATTACATAATGCCTCTTTGACACAGAAAACTGACCCTAGCACAGAACTGAGTAGACTATAGGGATTAGTACAAGAGTCTAGAATTGCCTTCTCCTATGCCTAAAATGGAGAACAGTGCACCATGTGGAGTGTGTGACTTCCCATGACGCAAAACGACGTCATTAGGATTTACAGCGAGTATTAATTAAGCACTCGGATAGGTAAACGAGTAAAACAGAGCAAATATGAATTCAGAGACGAGTACTACCGCTGCGGGAAGTAGCACCTCGCGTAAAGTCAACGAAACAGGAAACGACCGTGCACAACTAGGCTACACACCGCGGACAAACCTTGATGTTTTCGAAGAATCCTACATGTACCTAATGGGTCTTCGCAACACGTGGTGGTACGACTTTCAAAGAGTAGAAGTTAAAGAACTGGTGAAAAAACTGATGTATTACGTTTTTACTTTCGAAGGGACACGTACTTAATGAAGGTGAGAGGTCAGGGAAACGGTAGCAATTAACCAGCATAAATCTTGTTTCCCCATAGGAACAGCTCTCCACTTATAGTAAACACAAGGAAAACGCGCTACGCATGAAAGCATGCTTCCTGTCAACGCGCCTATACGTCCACGCACACGCTGCATCTTCTGCGAGCCGTACTGTTACGTCACAATGATGTTTTTCTGCCAAGAACAATTTGAGTCGTTGTGTACATACCAATATTTATCTTCTTTGATGTATTGATGTAATATACATTTCCATTGTTGTATTTGATGATACTGGCTGAAAGGGTGTGTCTGTGTGTGTGCACATGTATGTGTGTATGTACATGTGTGTGTGTGCATGTGTGTGTGTGTGTGTGTGGTGTGTGGTGGTGTGTGCATGTATGTGTGCATGTATGTGTGTGTGCAGATGTGTGAGTGTGTGTGTGGGGTGATTGGGCAAGTAACAGGCCATTATGCGTGTGCAAGTAAACATCGCACACAAAGGATACTAACGTTGTTTACTAAGAGGGTGATTAAGTGTGACGTCAGCCCTACATGTACCTTAACAACAGATGCAACGCTAATTAACATTGACTCCACCTTTTGAGGTCACCAAAATATTGCATAATAAGACAGGCAGTCACATATATGATTTTTAAGTACTGTGGTAAGACAGCTGGGTTTGAAGCTGTAGCTGGATAGAGGACTAAAAGACCTACATAATAAAACACAGTAAACACACACGTTGCGTAACACACGCTGTGCCTGAGCACGACTCATTTAGAGAGTAAACACCAGGTGCACAGTGGCAAACAGACAATCCACGTGACATAACAGAAATTCCTAACACAGCTAGATGTGTACTACATGCCAATTAATCTGCATTTTGGGTTGGCTGGCTCGTGTCACCCATCAAGTGCTTTGACCTGTCACTATGTTTGCCTCAGGGGCGGGGGGGGGGGGGGGGGGGGGGGGGGGGGGGGGGGGGGGGGGGAGGGGGGGAGGAGGATGACATCTGTATGAGACAATGGACATCTAGCTCTTTTGGCTACATTTGCTGGCATGCCATTATTTGTAGGATTGCCATTGCCCATTTAACTTCAAAACACTATTCTGTGTACAAACACACACACATGTACACTCACACACCCATACCCCATACCATGTGTGTTACATCACCACAGTAGCTGTCATTAGCTCGAAGCCAAAGTCTGTTCTTTTACACGACCTTGGTTGGTCAGGTCTGTTGCATCTGCCATCCTGAACAGGATTAAGCTCTCTAATGTTGTCAAGATATCTACTTGACCCTGCATATTGTTAATATGATGTTCCATTATCCAATGTGCAGTGGGAAATCGTTTTTGGACAGTTTTGGATATGCAAGTGCACCTTTCAGAGTCTGGCTGGCACCATTGTGATTGTAGCTGTAACCCCCCCCCCCCCCTTCCCCAAGTGTTATGAAAGAGCCAGAACAAGTCCCTTTCATTTCAACACTTAAAATAATTGTTCTAAAATTGTACTACATGTAGGCCCTTGAAGTGGCCTAGCACTTCAGGTGTGCTGCATCACCCACGGGAGGTGTGGTGGTGTGTGTGTGTTGTGTGTGTGTGTGTGTGTGTGTGGTGTGTGTGTGTGTGTGTGTGTGTGTGTGTGTGTGTTCTAGCACAGATATCACTAAAACAGCATCACAGAGGGAGGAAGAGTGCATGCTTTAGTACAAAGTCACCACACCCCCTTTGGCACTAGAATACACTAACCACACCACCACAACATGCCCAAACAACAGCCAACAAATGCCATGCACACACCATGACTCCTTGAACAGCTGCTACATCCCATCTGCCATGTGTGCCCCAACCAAACATACCCACACATACACGTAAACTAACAAGGTCAACTGCTACAGAACCAGTCAGACCTAAATAATGATTTTTAAGGCATTCACATTTTTATTTTTGTGTCACAATTTGTCAACAAGTGAGTAGAGGAGCATTCACAGCACACGCATGAATGCAACCAAGGCGTGCTCAGGTGCACACAACAGTGCACATCCCATCAATGCAATGTAACATCATATATCCCAACCTCCCAAACTTCTTAACAATAATATATTTATTAAAAAACGTCAGGATAGGTTGACTTGGCCAGACATCTACACACCTTGGAGGCCAAAAGTAAAGCATGTCTGTGTCTGTAATTAAGCTAATAAGAGACACATGACCACTTGGAGTGCATGATGGACAGCAGCCCTACACAACATGACCGCAAACCTCTCCTATCATCTATGGGGGGAATAGAGAGCAAACAACCAATCAGAGTAAGCCAGCGTGTATATCCCAAGATAATATTAATAAAAATAGACCACACCAGTCTAAACAACGGCCTTCTTATTTTTCAGCTGCCATGAGAATTTTTCAGCTCATGAATACGCTTGCTAATTAACACATCCCCAACACACACCAAAAGCACCATACACATTAGTAACGAGCACATGACTCACTCCACTATACCACTTCTCCAATCCCTTAGCAACCTCAAATGCTGAGGACCACAAACCACAAACTGGTGAGGTTGGTGATCATTGGTCATCACTCTCTGTGTACTAGATGGCACAACCCCACCTATTCCCACAGCACAGCATGTGTGGCCTGATTACATATTTTATAACACAAAGTGTGCCAAAGGGAGCAACATGTTCATTAGCAAGTTTGTAAATACTTTACCTATATTGGTAATCAAAACAGTTGTTAAACAAAATAAAACTGCCCTTCCTTCAAGTGGTTCAAATGGGACCACCATGCCTCACTTGACACAACACAGCTACTACTTAACAACTGCACCAAAATGGGTCATGTATGAACAAATTCAGTGATATACTTGGTACTTTTGCAAGTAACTTACGGGCAAAAATATTTAGCCCATTTAAATACCACCTACATGTAACTGTGGACTGCACATATAATACTGGGACTATGGCAGGTACCCCTCCTTACATTAAAATTCCTCAATGTGCAACATTGGATACACATGACCCATTTGTTGAGTTGCAGAAGTATCTAAGCATCTAAAAAAATAAAAAATAAAAAAGTCGCCTAAAATATCGGTGACCACAAAATAGATAATGTATTATGTGATGAATAGGACTGAGAGGAATATGGATTACTGATATGTACACACCACAGGAGGAGAGGGGAGGAGGGGGGGGAGAGAGAGAGCGAGGAGAGAGAGAGAGAGAGAGAGAGAGAGAGAGAGAGAGAGGGAGAGAGAGAGAGAGAGGAGAGAGAGAGAGAGAGAGAGAGAGGAGAGAGAGAGAGAAAGAGGAGAGAGAGAGAGAGAGGAGAGAGAGAAAGAGAGGAGAGAGAGAGAGAGAGGAGAGTAAAAAAAATTCTTGATACAGGGACATTATATTCATTCATAATTCAGTTCTTGAATAGGGGGACATCATATTCATACATGATAGATTTCTTGATTACGAGGGACACAGTATTCAATTCATATTCATGCTGGTTCAAGCAAAATACAGGACATAATATTTGTGCATGATTTAAGTATTACCTAATTAGTTTTGAGATGATGCATGCATGAGGAAATCAGACTGTGCACCTTTACACCACAATAATTTTATAATACACAATGCAACAAAGGATGCATACTAGAATGGTAGCCATCTATTATGCTTTACTAAACACTTCATAAACACTTCAAACAAAAAAAACAGGTGGTCCATAGTGAGCCAGAACCATTATTTTGTTCTTACGCAAAAAGTATTTGGAGGGCTGTTTAGATTATCACGACATTTAGTGGATAGAGTCTGGCAGCATACCAAAACATTGCTAGTCATGATAAATGGGTCTTAATTTCAAAACATCTATATTATGAGAAGTAATATTCCCAACAGTTTTTTTTTTAAAGTTGTGAAACATAATTCAAGTGCATATTTGTGACAAAGCTTTACTTGTGAAACATTCAGTCAAGTACAAGTAGTAATATTGCAGTGTGCTATATCAATTCCAAATGCCTTAAACACTCAGAGCATAGCAGTGATCACACATGCTTAACTAAATTTTCTGTTCAGAGCTACAATAGGATACACGCTAATCCACTCAATTAAGTATTTGCTAAGATAGACTAGCTGCTAAAATAATTTACAAGGTATGAAAGGTGTCCAACTAGAATCATTCAGGCAACTTCTTTGCCATCTGAAGGTCCTTGTAGATGTTAGGTGTTACGTATTTTTTTATATGATGTTTTTTATTTGTCCCACGTGAGTATTGTTTTACATGTGTATTTTGAGTATTTTGTTCAAGATATTCTAAATTTGTACTAAATCAATAAATTTGTTTGCACCACAGGAAACATTTGATTTTTACCCAACTGTCTACAACAGTACGCAAAGCTCCCTTCATCCAGAATTCATCCAAAAATGTACCTTAAATTAAAATTGCCACCCTTCCTGTTCTGTTTCCACGAGAAGGCTCAATACAATAGACTACAGGTAATGCAATATATACCTAGGCTTTGGGAATCCTGATAGTCTCAGACTCTTTAGATGCATTAATAACCTGTTAATAACGTGTTCAATCATCTCACATGTAAAATACATACACAGGTGATGTTTGCTTCTTGTAGTGGTCCCCAACTCAATCACTTCTCTCTCTCTCTCTCTCACGGAAAATAAAAAGGAAGAAAAAGGAAAAGAAAAAGAAAAAGAAATGAACAAAAAACCCGTTTCGTATTGGGTACTGTACACAGGTATAAGAGACAATCAAAACTGATACGTAAGAATACTAATAAGCAGACACTTCCAAAATTTAAAGATCTGCAAATTACATCTCTTAGTTTGAACACAATGAACAGTGTGCCTCAGAGAAGCCAACTGAAGGGTTGAATGAGAAGGAAGAATGGGCAGAGGGAGATACGCAACAAAGGTCTGGCTCTAATAAAGGGACAAACAATGAGAGAGGGCGTTCCAAAATCTTGTACGAGCAAGCCTTGAAGACACTACTGCAAAAATTGTACGAGCAAGCCTTGAAGACACTACTGTACATTGCACGTTACGTTAACCTTGGGCCCTTGAGGGAAACCCGAAATTAATTTCTAATTGATACAATTTTGCAATACTAAAGTGTGAATAGGGATGGCCGGCTACCTTTTTTCTCTTCTTCATTCTGCCGCAACACTTCCTCGGTAGAATAGACAGCGGCTTGAGGTTCGAGACGCCCAGAGAGGTCAACCAGGTCCCGAACCACCACATCAGGGCACGTGACTTCGCTGGCGCCACTTGACTGATGTCTAAAATAGCCCACAATTGGTTATGGCGCGAGAATAATGGAACCATCAACTCAATGAAGAAATGCATCTGTTGTCTGGTGCTGACAATGCCACGAATAAGAATTAGCTTGAGATGTTCGGCAGTGACTAAGACATGCGGTGGGAGGGGCTCAAAGCAGTTCTTCTTTTGGCCTCAGTGGTTATTTATTAGAATTATCTGACAAGGATGCTTTTGAAAAGCTTGCGCGCGCGCAAGCTTTTCAAAAGCTTGGGTAGCACAACTGTTATGAACACATATACCAGAGTCCTCAACATGTAATGACTCCTTCTCACTAGCTTTTGCCATCTAACTCATGGATGTTTGATCAGGAATGCCCCCAGAACTTATCTCGAATCAAATAACTTTAATAATCTTTCCTACCCTTGCTTGACGCATTAAAAATAAAAGATGTTTCAGAACGTGGTCAACTTATAGCGGGAGCTGCCCCTTTTCTCGCCCAGTATGGTCACTACATCGTAATAGCCGTTCTCACTTTGCTCCTGGCCGTGATTGTGGCTTTTTTTCTTTCTCCTGAGACAAACAACCCTAAAAGTGCGACTGCCGCAACAAAACCCGCCCCCACAAGACGATGCCTCCAAAGTTCCCCCGACGCTAGCCACCGACAAAGGTGAACATCCCCTTGCTGAATTTGAAATGGAAAACCGGATCCGAATCCAGAGCTGGCCCCCCCGCTCCATGCAGCAGACACCCCACAAATTCCGTACGATTTCGCTCGCGTCTCCGAGAAGGACATGATAGCTCGCTCTGAGACCTTCTACCAACAGATGAACAAGCGCCGCTCCATTCGGCACTTCAGCACGGATCCGGTTCCACTCGAAGTTATCAATAACATCATCAAACGGCGGGAACATCTCCATCCGGCGCACACTCAGAACCGTGGACGTTCGTGGTCGTCCGCGACCCCCAGCTCAAGGCGAAAGTACGCGATATCGTCGACAGGAAGAGTACACGAACTATGACCGCCGCATGGGCGACAAGTGGGTCAACGAACCTCAAGTTCGTCCGCACCACGCACGAAAAACCTACTTGGAAGATGCTCCCTACATCATCCTGGTGTTCAAACAGGCATACCACATTGGCCCAGATGGGCACAAGTACATTCATTACTACTATGAGATGAGCACCGCCATTGCCTGCGGGATCCTTGTCGCTGCAATCCACAATGCAGGGACTGGTGACGGTCACCACAACACCCTTGAATGCTGGCTCCGCCCTCCGCTCATTGCTTGGGAGACCAGACAATGAGAAGGCGATGCTCCTCTTGCCTGTTGGGTACCCATCCAGAGATGCGACGGTCCCCTGCTGTGAGTAGGAAGCCGCTGAATGACATAATGGTGCTGAAATGAATGTTAGGTGGCAATGTTTGCAACACGTGTGTGGTATGTGTCTGTGTGTGTATGTTACTCAATTGTAAGCCTGATGATGATGATGATGATGATTTGGATCTGCTGATCACTTGTTCATTGCATTCTGTACAAAAATTTGCAAATTAGGTTGGGAGGGTTAGAATGGCTGTGGATGCTTGTCAGTGTTCTCCTTGAGGATCATCCCGGTGGCCAATCAAATTGTCTCCCTCCCATAACGTGGACATGAAGATGGTACCACTGACTGTGACCCATCTTGCCCATTATAATAACTGGGAAGAAGAAAGAAGAATCATTGGCAGTGTTAAAACCCCATTGCCCATCAATTGGAAAGCCCAGGTGGTATTCAACACTTCGTAATTCATTTGCTTTATCTTCTTGCAACTCTTCCCAAAATACCAATGCATCTGGAGGAATGAAGGCAAGTATATACTAACCTATGCGGTACCCATTCTTGAGTTCCTGTTTCTCCGCTAGTTTTCTGGCAACCTGCAAAAGTTGTCCCAGCAGCTGCAGAGATAATTTATTTTACTAACTACAAAAATATTCATATGCCTATTATATAGAGCTATACGGACGGTTTCAATGTTTCAAATCCACCCACCTACAACATACCTCAGTATCTTCATCCAGAGCTTTAGAAAGCATAGGAATTGGCTTTCGCGGTATGACCAAAAGTGTACTGCTGACACAGGGTTCACGTCGTGGAATGCAATGCACTGCACAAACGCACGCAGCGGTGAACGCGATGTTTATCATAAATGGGTACTTGCTTTGTCGTCTTCATGAATTATTTTGGCAGGAATTTCTTTGCTAAGGATGCGGCTGAAGATGGTGGGGGTTGACCGTACACCTGTGCTGGAATCTACCGTCGTTCCAGCTGCTCTGCGAGCCATCCGTACCTCTTCATTTTCAGTGGTAATAAGCGTAGACTCAATGAGTTAGCGCTGACAGCTCTAGCATTAATACATCTCAGCACGGCAAACATAGTTCTACCCCAAATTGTGGGGGTGCTGCGCCATTGCACAGCAAGGGTTAAATCCTGCTGTCATTTGCTCACGTGCAAAAATGTATACACTGATTTGCCGTTCTCGCGACACCTGGCTTTTTATAAATTGTATACCCAGTATAGCTTGTTTATATGTAACTGAGGCTCTCGGTCATCAGACTATCGACCATTTATAACATTTATTTTGAAGCCATTGACCTGTCGTAAATCGCAAGTAGCACTAATAATTTTTCT
The DNA here is from genome assembly GCA_013339895.1 of Ephydatia muelleri. Classification (NCBI taxonomy): domain Eukaryota; kingdom Metazoa; phylum Porifera; class Demospongiae; order Spongillida; family Spongillidae; genus Ephydatia; species Ephydatia muelleri. Next base: position 10,698 of record JABACO010000762.1, on the reverse strand, counting down.
GTATCGCAGTTTTATTCGAACAATTTATATCATTAACTTCCTGGTGGATATCATGTGTGTCCGTTTTTTTTTTGTTTTTTTTTTTTGTTTTAAGAGAGTTTGGGGGATGCGCGAACGCAATCCCCCCCTACCAAAAATTGCGCACCCGAGTCTCCCACGTTTGGGGAGATCGCAGGCTTCAACCGGACGAAGTGCAATGCACGGTCTCCACCCGGAGGGACCGCCTTGTTGATCACGGTACCCGCTGTGCCAGGTAAGTTAACTTGGACATAGCCTTCAAATTATTTATTCCTCAATCAATTTGGACCCCTTGTGGGATATAATCGGTGATGAATGTCGCATGCCAATTAAGGCTAGTGTGCAGGGGTCCGCGGACGTATCCATCGAGATCATAAACAAATGCTGTTACATTTATGAAGTACTCAATCACTGATTCGATTTTTGTTTCACTGTATCGTGCTAAACGGTCGGGTTGCAAGACTATCCAAGGATGATTTGTGATAGTCAATTGATTAGTCTGACCATTAATTATTGTAGGTAGTGGCTGGCTATTGCTACAGTTAGTAATGGCACAAAGAGACCACGGTCTGATGGATCTTTGCCTGGGGGCTGGGGGAATATCTCAGGGTCAGTATTAATTCTACGTGAAACATCCTCAGTCATCGGAGTCCGGATACGACGACAACGCCCAGTCATCTCGTGCGATGAATACTGATCCTTAGATGCTGCCTACCCCAGGCAAGATCCATCTGGCCGTGGTCTCCTTTCGGGGAGTTTGCCATTTTTTAATCACACAGTAATAGCCAGGACTAGCCTAGCCCGTGACCTTCATACATAATCACCCAATTAACGGTTACTAATAACGGCTATTACCCTTCCCGCTTTGCGGAATGCTTCTTATACCGTATCATTTGCATGCATAACAAAGAGAATAACTTTTTAAAGTTTTGGCTTTACTTTTCTTCACGCAGGAGGAGGACGCTCAGCAATCTTTTGAATAGGTGATATAAGGTTAGGGCATCGAGACTACTTAGGGGACAATTTAAACTCCTGCAATGATAAATGTAGCGATGAAGAACTATTTATTATTTATTTTTGTCTAAGTGTATGCTGTGTACTATTTTCAAACTGACCCATATTATATATAAGCGATGAAGGTCAATTATTATAAGTTTTCAGGAGATATAATATAACAGCAGTATTATATACGTGCCCAAATAATTGCTCTTAGTAACCACACCATCCACTAAATAATGCATAGCACGTGATCCACACTACAATGCACGTACGTATACTTGTGTGGTATAGCTAGCAGAGGCTGGGTTGTTTCATTACTTATACAGCAAGAATACAACTGTATTTATGTTGCTAATTAACGCGTCTCTTTTTATTAAAGTTTGGGGGATAGCGCGAACGCAATCCCCCCCTACCAAAAATTGCGCACCCGAGGCTCCCACGTTTGGGGAGATCGCAGGCTTCAACCGGACGAAGTGCAATGCACGGTCTCCACCCGGAGGGACGCCTTGATGATCACGGTACCCCGCTGTGCCAGGTAAGTTAACTTGGACAGTGCCTTCGAAATTATTTATTCCTCAAGCAAGTCGGACCCCTTGTGGGATATAATAAAATAGGTGATGAATAAGGGTCCGCTGACATACATGTCCGAGCTTTATAAAAGTGTTGTTATTGTTGATCGACCAAACCCATCCTAATTCGTGAACAGCAATGATGTTCTTTTTTGCATCAATCCACTGCTCAATGACTTGTGGAATCACACTTTCATTCGATTGTGTTTTTTCGTTTCGTTTTTTTTTTTCCACTGTGTCTGGCTAAACGCTCAGTTAAAATCGTTACGCCCCTCCAAGGTTTAAAATGTGATACGTAATAAACAGGACACGAACAGTCACATACATTGAGCGTGTTTCTACTAAACACAATGCTTTTTTCAATGCCGGACAAGATATGGTCCTCCTAAACTCAGTTGTCGGACCTTTTTACGGAATCATGTGTGGACAAAGCTAATCAGGTTATAATCAGGTAGAACTGAACAGTTCATTTTATTTTTAGACCGGTCCAGGGTGAATGGGGTGTACATCCACCACAGATGTTGTATCAAATTAGTATCATGATTGACATAGGTCTCACTTTGTATTAAAAAAGTTTGGGGGATGCGCGAACGCAATACCCCCCTACCAAAAATTGCGCACCCGAGTCTCCCACGTTTGGGGAGATCGCAGGCTTCAACCGGACGAAGTGCAATGCACGGTCTCCACCCGGAGGGACCGCCTTGATGATCACGGTACCCGCTGTGCCAGGTAAGTTAACTAACAACGTCCCTTCAGAATTATTTATTCATCAAGCAAGTCGAACTACTTGTGGGATAAATGACATGTGTAAATTAAGATTAGTATGCAGGGGACCGCGGACGTATCCCATAAATTATATTGAAATCAGTTGTCACTAAGTATTTCGTCATTGAAAGCGCCAGATACTTGTCCCCAGTACATTGTGTAGCTACCCATGACCTCACTGTCATGTTTCAGGAACAGACAAATCCAAACTTTATTTCCTGGATTGAATTACCTGCAAGCATAGTAAGTTAAGCTTTAGTTCAAGGTATAGCGTTTTCGTTTGCTTGTGAAGATACCCATTTAATAGAATGATATAGGCCTACATCACTTTTTAAATGCGTATCTTCACGCGCATACAAAAAGCTACCGTTGCTTACTAAAGCTCAACTTTTTGTGGAGGCTACTGCTCTAAGCACATTTGATATTGTATTAGCGTTTTTAATCTGTGTCGGTTTTATTTTATCCATTCAATTTTATAACTTCTGGGGCTACGGTGTGTAGGTTCTCCGACTGTGAGCAATTCAAAGCGTGAAAGGACTCGGGTCTGAATAATGCATGTATTTCATTGTCGGGTCTGAGGCAATAAGAATATTACTGTTGATGAGAAAGAAACTGGACATTAAAAAAAAAAAAATCTCTATCAAAATACTTGAGGTCATATTATCCAAGTGCTGGCCTCGCCGAGAACTCCATAAAAAACAAAATGTTCCATGCACATGCATTATAGAGACCTGATAACTGCACTAAGTGTGGTGTGTATTTGCACCTAGGTTTTGTCCAAGCTGCTTCTTAGCATGGTCTAAGAACTTCTTGGCACTTTGGTGGGAGGGATCCAGCTCTAGTGTTCTTGCAAACAGTTGGATTGCTTCGGCCAAGTGACCTGTTGTTGCCTTGACAACACCTGCAACGTAAAGGCCAGAGATACATAAAGTAAACAAGAAAGCACCAGGTCAGAGGTCAGAAGGGGACAGCCAAGGAACATGCAGTCTGACACATCAGCCTTCAATGCACATACATGTATCCAGTGTATTTATATAGGTACAATACGTATTACTATCTGTTGGTTCCTAATACGTACATGAATATACATATTTCTTAATGCTATAATACCACAGTTACAAATTGAGTGATTTCTTTTAATTCATTACTATACTAGCAATAGATTTGATACCACTACACAAACAAAATGGGTTGATGCTACCAATTATTCTGATTGCCAATTAAAGTGCTCACACATCTACTTACCAAGGTTGTGTATAGCAGCCACAGCATTTGGATTTAGCGTCAATGCATGCTTGTACCACTGTTCTGCTTTTGCTGGCTTGGAAAGTTGCATGTATGCATCTGCAAGGGTCTGAGCTCCATTCAAATGGGATGGGAACATCTCAGTAGTTTGTTAAGGTGAAGTACCACCTCTTTGTACCTCTCCTGATGATACATGAGGTAGCCAAGGTTGTAAAGAGCAGCTCTGTAGGTGGGCTCTATTTCAAGTGTGCGCAGGAACATTTTCTCTGACATATTGAACTCCCCTTGGTCCAAGTAGACCAATGCAAGATGAAAGTATCCAATATGACTGTTCGGTTCCAACTGTAGGTAACGTTTGAGCCTCACATTTGAAAAAAGATGCAATCAGAAGTGAAAAATGATACATGAGAAACAAATGAAAGGAAAACCCAGCAATATCACAATGAATGGACTAAATGTAAATGCAGCCAATACCACAATGAATGAACTAAATGCGGGCAATACCACAACGAATGAACTAAAGCAGCAATGCCATACAAAATAAAGGTATAAACAAAATATTGGTAAGAACATAACATTGTTTCATGCTGAGGAGCCATTTTGATTGTTGCATTTAATAATAGTCATTTTTCAGTACATCCTTTTAATGAGAACACATACAGATTCCTAAGCCATTGATGCTTGGACTGTGGCATGACTCCTGTCCATTCTCAGCATTATCAGAGCACCCTCCCATTCCTCCTCCCTCTAACCCCACCCTTAGCCTCCCTCCAACCCCACCCTTAGCCTCCCTCCTCATCACAAATCACCCACCTCTCACTTACAACTCCTCAGCCTCCTTCAACTTGACCCCACCCTTGTTCTCTTCCAGCAAGACAGCCAGGTTCAGCAGGGACAATTTGGTGGTTCCCATTTAAATAATAGCGCCCTCCTGAAGTTCTTCTCTGCATTTGCTTGTCTCCAAGCTGCATGTACGTGCTGCCCAGATTATACACTGCATCGGTGTACTCAGGGTTGTATTCCAAGGCTTTTTCAAAGGCAGCCTTTGCCTCAAGCGTGCGGTTTCAATCTGAGCAGCACATCTCCCTATTCATGTGCGCCTCGACAAAGCCGGGCTTCATGGAATAGCTGTTTGGTTAGAGATTGTAGGCCTCATTCAGTCGGTTTGGGTCCAGGCGTACAAGGTTGGCTAAATTGTAGTAGACATTGATGTGGCCAGGGGCAATGCGAAAGCTTGTCCCTTTGGGCCATAAGATCGATGGCAGTGAGGTAGGCCTGCATGGCAATGGAATGAAGTGTGTGTGTGTGTATGTGTATGCGTATGTGTGCATGTGTATGTGTGCATGTGTATGTGTGTGCATATATGTACATGTGTATGTGTGTATATGTGTGCATGTGTATGTGTGCATGTGTGTGCATGTGTATGTGCATGTGAATGCATAAGTGCATGTGTGCATGCGTATGTGTGCATGCGTAATGTGTGCATGTGTATGTGTGCATGTGTATGTGTACATGTGTGCATGTGTATGTGTGCATGTGCATGCATGTTCATATGTGCCACATGTGTGTGTGTATGTGTGCGTGTGAATGCATATGTGCATGTGTGCATTCGTGTGTGTGTATGCATGCATATGTTTGTATGTACATGATAAGTCCATTGTGAATGTAAAATACTCCCAGCTTACACCCAACTGGTTTTCACAAAGGGGGTCCACTGCCCTAGTGGCCCCACCTTCTCAGCTTCTTTATACTTCTCCTGTGCCTTTAGGGACCCGCCCCACATTGATGTAGGCCCCAATGTCATCTGGTTGCAGCTCAGCTGCCCTCCTGAACAGGCTCTCGGCACGTATCAGGTCCCCAGTCCGCTCGTACTCGTGGCCCAGGTTGTTGTGTATCTTCCCGTTCTTGTGGGTTCACTCGAATGGCGGACGTGAAAAGGGTTGACGTCAGAAAACCAGTCCCTGTCCGTGACACCGTCTTCAGTCCATGCACGACGAGGATGAACACCAGCATGGACCTGACCAAGGAACGCCACAAGCCAGCCTTTGGGGCCTGCCAGCAAGGACAATCCTAAACTGACAAGTATTGCAAAATCCCATGCTGGGTATGTATAGGATCCTTTCAGCCACAACAAAGCCAACAGGGAAGAAGAGATTGGAGGCAGGGATGAAGGGAAAGATGATCAGAGACAGGGCCACCAGGATTGCCTTCTTCTTCCTCTCACTGCCATTTATAGCATAAAAGCCCAGGGTTGCTATGACACCAAAAGTGATGGTGGTTGCCAGGTTACGGGGGTCGGTCAGGGAGGTGATGGGTGGGATGGTTGCCATGGTCCAGTCGGCACAGAGTGGGGATGGATTGAGGAGTAGCCAGCAGTTGACAAAGCACAGGTGCATCCAATGGAGCTGTCTGTATGGGGTGGGGAAAGCCACCGCTGGATTGTCATGACTGTGTATGTGTGTATGTGTGTATGTGTGTGTACATGTGTGTGTACATGTGTGTGCATGGATGTTTATGTGTGTATTTTGTGGTCATGTGTGCATGTGTGTGTTTTTACATGTGTGCATGTGTGTCCATATGTGTGTTTGTATGTACATGTGTGTGTGCATGTGTGTGTGTTGTGTGTGTGTTGTGTGTGTGTGTATGTGTGTGTGTGTGCGTGTGCAATGATAACTGATAACAATCAAATATGAGGTAATAACTGAACCTATTCGAAGACAAGTCCACTTAATACTCACACTGTGAACACTGGCAGCTCCGCCTTCATGATTGTCACTCTCAAGAACATGATGGCGGCCACAAACATGCCAAGGAGGAAGGTCCTAATGACCAGAGGTCTGAACCATGAAGGAGCTTTGCCTTCTTTTACCCACGTCTGCAACGCCTTCACAGCTAATGTACAGTCAAGCTGTACGTAAGTGAGAAGGAAGGAGGCTTTGTACTGGTCTGCTCTGTGTGTTATTGCAGGGAATGTCCTGCATTTAACTGCCTGCTTTGTACTGCTAACAAATGCCATTGCAAACACAAATACATGACTATGTGGATGTAAGTGTAGCATAATTTCATTTGAACTGTGATATAAGACCATGACAAAATATCCCAATCTCTCCATAAATAACAAAACAAACTTACATTTAGAAGCACAAAGACTTCCACTGAGAGGCAGACTGCAATCACAGTGATTCCCTGCTCCTTGCTCAGCACGGAACACAGGCAGAGAAGGCACATGATGAGGAGCTTGGATGCTAAAGGGACAATCACACAGCAGAACAATAAATGAAGGCTAATCTCTCACATATGAATTAATGCAGGCACCATTATTATATTTGCGATGTGTGTACTATTCTAGTATTAGACCTTCTCTCTCCTCAAAATTCCCGTATGAGAGCTTTGTTGTTACTCTCCCTCCCTTTAGTGGCCTCTCCCTTATTCAATAGCACACTGCCACCCAATTGAATCTTTACCTTTCCTCTCCAACACTGCTTCTCTGTACGCAAAGATGGAGAGCAGGAAAAATATAGCTGACAGCATCTCTGCCCTGCCGACAACCCCTGCAACCTGCAAGCCAGCAAACGTGTGTACGTATGTGTGTATGTTTAGTGTGTGTAGGTATATGCATATGCATATTGTATTGTGTACATTTTACAAATCTCTTTTTTTTTTTTTACATCGGTACTGCTTATTGTTGGTTCTAAGTATTTATTTTGAACTGTAAGTGCATCTTTTAACCACAATGATGGTAATTTAATCTCTTGAGTCATAGCCCATGCTGTTGCAATTTTTGTAGCAGGGTGCATAATTTAAAGTTGTTTCGCTGAAGTTCTAAAATAACTTTACCGGGTCCCTTGTAATTTTTAAAGCAACAATATATTCAAGATCCAAAAATAGTCATAACTAGTTTCAATAAATATCATTATAATTAGAATAGGTAAGCAATTAAGAGAATAATGCAAAATTTCATACTCTATCTACCAGTAAGTTTTATAAAAAAATATGTGCTTGATTATTGAAGTTGTTTCTCCATCATGAATAATTTGATTGAAAATTTCAATACACCCCTTATCACTAAATTTAATCTTTTGGAGTTTTTATAGTCCACAGATGATGTACTTTAACCAATGTACAATAATATAAAGTTAATTATAACAATAATAGATTAGTAACTTAGCAACTATGATCTAGCATTAATCTTCACTTCTGGCTGAGATGTGACAAGCCCTATTGTCAGACCATTCACTGGGTCAGGTGCCATCTGAACTTCTCCCTACTTGGTTCAGCTATAATGTGTATTAATTGGGAGCAGATCTACGTCACTTAATACGGATTTTTTAAATTGGGGGATACAATCGCGCTGGAATGTTCCAGGGCAGAAGTAGACATTGAGCATCCTTTACTTGTTTTGCATACTTATACTCACTTTGTATGTGTGTTGATTACGTATATTCTGTTATTGATAAATATTTAACAATCAAAGGCATGACTTTAAACAATTATAAACATTAGTCACTTACCGCTTCGGTATGGATAGGGTGCACAGCAAACAGGAGCCCCGCTACGAGCGCCGGCCACGTCTCGACAAAAACGAGCAGGCACAGCCTAACGTAAAGGCAGCTCACGGCGGCGTGGAGCAGGACGTTCACTAGGTGGTAACCCATGGGCTCGAGCTCATGAACTAAGTAGTTAAGCCGAAAAGTGGCCACCACCAAGGGTCGGTACGATTTGTGGCTGCCTTCGATGTGCATGGGGGTGCCCCAGAAGTCGTCCCATATCAGGTTTGTCCACGGAGTCTTCGGCCTCAGGTCCATGTTGTCCCGCACGGCCGAGGCATCGTCGAAACAAAAGCCCAAATCGAGTGAGTTTAGGTACACCCCTATGGACACGAGGGCGCACACCAGTTTGGCTCCATTGCCACTGAGGTTCCTTCATCAAAGGAAGAATTACTTCATAGCCGGTAAACGCTGCATATCCAGTATATACGCGTCATATCGAAATCCGCGCCCCTAAAAACGTCCTGCCCAGCTACCTTTTGGCACAGCGCCACCGATCTAGCTGGGTTTATAGAGTTATAGAGCCCAGCTGGTCTGCATGCAAGTGACTCACATCTTATTGAAACGTCAATATATCAATCCACACCAGGGTTTGTGCGTTACAGCCGTGCAAAAGGGAGGTGTTCTACTAATCTTCGGTGGTGGGGCGGGATATGTTTAGATTATAAATACAATATGTCATGATTAAATTTATACCTCTAGCCACAATTTAGTTGCTCTACAGCTAAGTAAATTTGTGGCATCCCACAGTGCTGCAAGTTACGTCATTAATTATTGCATTTGTTTTAAATCACGTGACAGCAGCGCGAAATTCGTAATAAAAGTCATGTGCGGAGCGGGAAGCCACTATGGATTGGGAGAAGCTAATTCAAGTAGATCCTTTGGAGGTGGCCCAGGACGAGGAGCTATCCGAGGCCTTGCACAACTATATAATAAGCAATGAACTCCAGCCTGGCTCTACGGTTGCCCAAAACTCGGAGCAGCTGCTGAAAATACTGGGAGTTGCGCAAGCTGTATTGAAGGTATAGGCTAACTGGATAGGACTACACTACTCTCTATCCTGTATTTTAATCACTTTTCAGATAAAGGGCGAAGAGGCCCAGGCAGGATTCGAACTAGCTCAGACTCAGGGCAGGGCGTCCGAGCAGGATTTGCTAGACCGCATCATTCGCCTCGAGAAGGAACTGAGACGACGCGATGCCGCGATTCAAGACTTGAAGCAAAAGGGCGCAAGCTCTGTTGGCACCGAGACCAGGAGTCTTCGTGAGCAAATAGAAGTGTTGAAGGTTGGCCTCAGGATGATGATCCCCCTCTCCACCCCCTTCCCAACCCAATTCAGCTGCCCTTTCTGTTACCTTCTCTTCCTTTCTCCACCATTGCACTCCTTTGCCCTGTATTTCAATTTATTCCAGCCAGCTCTTTCACTTTCCCTAAACAATTCATCCTTCCCCAACAATTCATACCCCTCCCCCAGCAATTCATACCCCTCCCCCAATTCATTAATCTTCTTTCCTCAGAACTACCATAATTGTTGTTTTGTTAATGAAAATTTTGTGTCAAAATAAGTTCACAGTTCATATACTTTTTTTTATATGAATTTTTTTGACACAAACACAATATTCAAGTAAGAAATTTCGTTTTTTCATAATTAAATTTGTAACAACAAAAAAAAAAAGGCAGATTAGGGTAGTGCTAATGATTGGTAATAATCTAAGCTTTTACAACCTTCAGCATGAGAAACTTGAAATAAATCAGCTTCTGGAGAGGGAGAAGCTTGAGACAGAACGCCTTTCTTCAGAGGCCTCTCAGGAACACTTAAAGTGTCGTCAGAAGGACAGAGAATTAGAACGTCTTGAACAAACGTTGCAGGATCTGCGCACCCATGTGGACTCGCAGAAGGAGGCTCTGCTCTCAAAGAAGGCGGGTGAGCCTGATCTGAGAGAGCAACTGAGGAAACAAGACAAGGAGCTAGCTGAGCAGTTGGATAAAATTGAGGTGTGCGTAAATATCTTAACCTGTAGCTTGTTACAATAAGGAAGTAAGTAATGGCGTTGTGTGTTTATTTGGTACTGTGTGTGTGTGTGTATGTGTGTGTGTATATGTGTGTGTGGTGAGAGAGAGAGAGGGAGGTCAGACCTGATATTTGGATCTTAATGTATCCATGGTTCCATGGTTGTTCCTCAGGAGTTGGTGAACGTGAGGGATGGCCTTGAGAAGCAGCTACACACCTTGACGGTGCAGTTGGGTAAGGTGGAGGAACAGAGGATACTGGCAGCTGGATGTGGAGAGAGATGTACCGATATGTTGAGTGGGATGGAAGGTGGAGGGAGGAAGTTTCTATTCTTCCTTCTTCCCTTCTTTCTTTTCTCCTCTTCTTCCTCTCCCTTGTTCTTCCTTTTTCTTCTTCTCTCCTTTCCGTTTCCCTTGCCCTGCCTTCAGCCGTTAATTTTTATGTGCTGGTCCCCGACACATCTCGATTTTAAGCTGCACTCGACTTAGGCTGCCACTTATGGAGTCTGACAAGCAGTGTGAGGAATGGCGAACTCAAAACCAGA
>JABACO010000761.1:0-21655 GCA_013339895.1 Ephydatia muelleri | reverse complement strand
ATATGACAATCGTAAGCTTTCAGCAGAAAGTTACTATTGAAAGATATTTGCGTGCACATTTAAAGAATCTAAAAAGGAGTTGAAACAAAAAGAGACCACTTTGAAACAGTTGGCAAATAAAAACTTATTATAAAAAAACGCAGGTCATTTGCATGAAATAACTTCAAAGGTTTAAATAAGGTCTGCTCATAGAAGGCGTGAAATACATCACTAAAATACAGAGCGTGCTCTGAAGAGAAGTAATGCCAACATTCCATCACCTATGGCAAGTCAAACGCTCTGCCCCTGCATATAATATGTTTGCAGAGAAAACTGTTGGATTAGCTGATAATCACTTTAGAAATGCACTTAATGATAAACGGCTATTGGAAAAAAGCCAGAAAAAATTAGCAGTCATTGAAGAAAGCTACAAAAGAAAATACAAAGTGTTACAACTTGATGATTGATAGGCTCTACTTCGAACATTTATGGTTTATTAATGAAGCAAATGTGTTGTATCAAAGTAAAATTGTAGCAGTAAAGTTATCTAAAATATAAAAATGTATAAAGGAACAGCTACCTATTAGAAAAACGGGAAGATGGAGATGATATTACAATGACTCTGTATGATTTCTTAGTTGACTATATCACTGATGATTTGTGCATCAGTGAAATCGATGTATAACAGTATCTTATGTGTGTGCAAGACATGTAACAAAATTTTGGTGTGATTGTATTATAGATTGTAGTTGCTACAGCGAAGAGAACAAAAAACGTCAAGTTTTTTATGCGATAACGTTTCCGCAAAATCCAATGTTTGAATCGCTATAACTATGTCATTACTTATGGACATTTCACATATCATTTTAATTCATTTCATTTGCTCTGACAGGCTATATGAAAGTTGTTGCACAATATGTAATTTGAAAAATATACCCGTACCTACATCGGTATAGGAATAGCAGTATATTGCGTCACATGCATGAATCAATTTGACAATGTATCAGTTTTCGTCTAACCTTCCACAGATAATCACTAGACTACAACGATTCTATGATTCAAAAGACCACGTAAAAACATCTAGCAGTGCAGTTCGAGGTCACCAAACCCGGAATACGTTCCCAGGCAACAAACCCTGCATGTTCTATTTTATAACGGGAAGTATGATCTTTCAAAGGTATCATACGTACCCTCGCAAAAACGTTGTTTAAAAAAGCGTTTGATATAATAATACGAAAACTCCATCAGTCACAGGTAAACAGTATCTATACAATGCTTGCGACCATGCATGTATCATGGAGGAGACGTTGCGTTAGGTAGGGTGTGTAAACTTTTTTATAAATCTAAATCGATTATCTTGACTATGAAAAAAAGTCCAATCGATTTTTCAGCAACTTGCAAATCGGTTATTAGAAACATTAAATCGATTTGGCGATTAATGCACTATTAATTTGCCAACGATTACCTATAGGTTTTTCCAGGTTTGTCCTTTTTTTAAATAATGGCACGATACATCACAGTTTCTCAAGACTAATACAAGTATAGCCTGTTTTATTGCCTATCAGTTACTTATTCCAACTTTAAATCATTAAAACAACAAAGATAGGATCCACAGGGACTAAGAACGATTAGCATGCCAATATTACGCCAAACCCATAATTCAATGACGGCGGATTGTGACTCAAGCATTTTTTTCCACCGAAAAACACGTGGTCCCCCGCTACCAACGCACTGAGTAATAAGATTTTAGTTTACTGAGATAAAAACGAAAATGAATAGTTTGTCAGCTTGCCCTCTTTCTGGTACAAATGCCTTAAACACGTACATGTATCATTCCCATCCGTCACAATTGGCAGTATAATCCATTATTCGCCCTCACAGTATACAATTCAGTAAGTACCGAGCAGTACCAGCTAGACACCTCATGGTGGAACACCGCTACACGCATACGACAAAGCCGCCAATCGAGACATGTACAAGAACGTCATGGCCGAACGTCTGGAAAAGAGCCAGTGTAGCGAGTATTTGGACACCTGTCACCTGTGCAAGAGTACGTAGCGTGTTTGATTAATGCACATGTACAATACTGCAGAGAAAGTGCGAACGTATTTAAATAGCCGTGCCCACTGCACGTATTTTGAGGGAGGACACTGATGGTTACCTTCACAGACGTGCGACTAAGTACGTTGATTACATGTACATCACAATGTTTCTTTTTACCGATTAATTAATCCATTAGTGTGCCTTTGTACAGGCGGGAAAAGCAAAGGGCATACAAAAAGCGGTAATCGATTTGCTACCGATTTTTGCATATGAAGGAAACGAATATCGACTAATCACGACTAAGAAAAACAGAATCGGTTATTTCGACTAAAGAAAATTCTGCAATCGGTAACCTGCATGCTATTCTAGTAAGTGCATAGTCGACCGAATAGGTAATCGCGAATAATCGATTCCTACAATAACCTGAAAATTGGTTACACACCCTAGCGTCAGGTCTGGAGCTGGACTACACTGAACTTGGCACCAAATTCATATTATCCGCACAGAGTGCTGGCCGATGTTGCTATGGAATCAGTGATGTACTTTAACACATAACTGTATCGCAGTGCAATATAAATGGGTGCACCAGAATTGGCACTTTAGTAGTTATAAATCTGTGACTGAAAGTATTGTGTCGGAGTTCCCTTCTGCGCGGACACTTTGGAAGCACAATGGTGTTTAAATGGAGGTAACATTGATATGCACTGGTTTATGTATATGGTTACATGTATATAGGTCAATTATGTGTGTACACTTGGTCAATTGACTATTTCATATCAATATGTTTACCTTGCAGGTCCTGGGACAATGCTGAAGTCAATCCTATGGTATTTCGCTATGCCTCTCACTGTATAGCCGCAACCCCAGTCCGCGGTCTTAATGATTTATTGCTGGATCACGAGCTTCGGTCGCCGTTATTTTGTATTGTATCAAGACCGCTGTCGCGATCTGATATACAGTCAATAGATCACGGTCTATCGCCAGTAGGCCTAGATGTTCACAATCTTGACCGTTGTAACCATATGGTAAATACACAAAGTTAATCGCCGATTATGATGTAGGAACATGGTGTTGTGCAGTCGCTCGTGTAGCACGCCCACCTTTTTTGTCAGTTATTTTTTGCTGTTTCAGAGGGGGAGCACACGATGCAGGAATTCCTAGGTGCTTTTTGACCCTGCAAGTACAATGGGGAACTGTGCAGCATTATCAGACCATGCACCATTCCAGCGGATCAATCACTGTCAATGGTCAATTTCTGGTACTGCCAGATGCCTGCATGTATTTTAATTAATGTGTACAAATAAATCTTAATTCATTATAGACCACATATATAAATACCTTTTGAGTTCTTCATCACATGTTCCGCAAACACACTTGATTTGGCTTTCTGTATCAATCAGTACATCACTAACAGTGCAGGTGCCAAATTCAGTATTTCTGTTCGCAACTGTGATATTCCTTTTTCTTTGTCAGTAGGTGTCAACCAAATTAAACTTTTATGACCAGGTGTGTTATGAGGAACACAGCATTACTCGGGTCCCAGCGATATCGCATGTCTGAGAGGATATCAGAGCGCACTTGTTTGTAACAGGATCATGTTGACACCATAAAAGGGACTTCATACGTCACGTGCAAAGACCGCAATCGAACCGATGGTCGCGAGTCACAATTTTTTTCATTGTTCCATAATTGATCACGGTCAGCGGTCTCTGCATTTCACGTCCACCTAAAACTGGTAGACCGCTGCAACACTGTAGCTGTCTTCATCTCTTCTGCAAACGCTGAATGTGACACCAGAATGACAAAATATGCGGGTAGACAGAATCTGTCCGATACCGGTTCGGTAAATTGGCTACCCTTGGTGTGTAACTACCTCGAAACACCTTATTGTCACCATTCCTGATTAGTGTGGCGTTTTCTTGCCTTTAGTGTATGCCATATATGGTCAGGTTTTTTATTTGTAGCTGAGTGCACAATGTGGAGTGCTGCGTCAGTACTGTGCATGCATTACATGATGAGCTTATGAAGTGCGGAAAAAAAAAACGTGTTACAATGACAAGGAATGGCCAATCAGCAAAGAAGACCTCTCCTGTTACCAAGAACTGCAATTAATGGGTGCTCATTTAAGTCGTTCCCGCGCATCTGCTCTTCGTTGACTCTGCATGCATGCACGTGCATGCACGCTGGCTAAATGTGTTATTTGCCCGATGCATGCCAAGCGCATGCGCGCCGCACGTTCAGCACTGTCCGAGCAGTTGGCAATTAATCAGATATGCAGCAGGTCATCAGTGACATCAGCACGCCCAAGTTCGCCAGTAACATAGCCGTAGGAGGACCGGGGGGAGACGTCTTCTGCTTTTTAGGTCGCACGGAGCATAACGTCAGGAATATCACGTTCTTCCGTACCGATGGCGTGATTCGCTGCCTCTGCTCTTGCTTCAAGTATGACGGGACTAGCATATCTGTCGGGCAACGTGTGTGCGATTCAAATCCAGCAACCTTTAGTTTCCATTCGGACGAACAGGTGTCCGCACTATTTACCTATACTCCAACTCCATGAATGGCGGCCGGTTCAAGGGAATCAAAGTGGTTACTGACAGGCAGGAATGCGAGGCGTACGCGGGCAATTACACACCCAGAGCGGAAGACCAAGTGGAAGTCGCGGTTGGAACAGGGAAATGGAACGGAATATTTGGACGATCGGCAGTGGACATCGACAGTTTTGGCGCAGCCATGAACATTAACCTTCCGCAGAAGCAAGGGTAAATATATTTTGCCACACAATGCACTCGTCATTGCTGCCATATAATATTTCAGTGCATGTTAATCGCTGATAATGATGACTACATCTGTCATCGACACGGCGAAACATCTCGTATCCAGATCCATAAATATTAAGGGCCTGGCCAATCCGTCGAAGAAATCGAGTTGTTCTGGTGCACCGGAATGTTGGCGCTCCAATCGATTTTCTGACGTACACTCTATGGTTAAAATTCCAAGAAATGTATGGAAAGTTGAACTTGTCCCTGGTTCGATCCGACTCTAAGGCCACTCAGGCAAGAGGCTGGTTGTATGAGGGTCCTGTAGACCAAGTGTAATTTATTGCAGACGTGTAATATATTTGTATTTCGAATAAGCATATGGAATGTTGAATTACGCCACTGCGTCCGTCGGTCAATTCCAACTTCTGATTGGAGCGCCAACATTTAGACGTTTGATTGCAATTACCTCTTGTACAATATGGTGGCAAGTTTTACTCGTTTAAATATTGCTTTCGTGAAAAACGCTGGCATTTAATGTCATGTATGTATGGGCCATGGATTCCATCAGGAGTATAGATTGGTCTGACTAGCAAGCGTGCGAAGAAGACCTTTAATTCAAAGGAGACCACCTTTGGAAAGCCTTTGCAGCGCAATACAAGCTGGGTTTAAAGTCAGCTGAGATATGAACACCCAGGTCACAAATACCGTAAACTCTGTTTAACAGCACACCACTAAAGAGTAAGAAATGTTGGCAGAGTCATGCCCAAAGGATATTGCTCTGCATTTTTGAAAAGCGCTGCCAGATTTGCAACCACGTACAACGCTAGGGATAAAGGTGAAAGTGGATCAGAAGACTGAGCAACATAGAGTTTTGTATCATCTGCAAATATTGCTGGTGGTACCAAGCAATCTAGAAAAAAATGTATATGATTCACTCCGTAAATAGTTGTTTTCCTAGACGGTGACGCATGCGCTACGTGTCTCAAGAACTGAATTCTATTCATAAATCTCTAACAATGATTGTATTATGTCGAACAGTGATGGCTAGGATCATCTTGATTTGGCACTTTATTCATAGCACCATGCAGCCGCTATACGAGAGTCAGAACGTCACTTCTATAGTATAGTGGCGGATCCAGGGGGGGGGGGGGGGTTCGGGAGATTGCAACCCCCCCCCCCCCCTCCCATCCTACAAACCCGCATTAGTAACAATTAAGAATTATTGCAAAGTAAAGATGGCTGAAATTCGTAATACAACTGCAGCTGTGCGAGCAAACACACGGCAAGGCAGTATCATGACGATTTTGAAGAGGTTTGTCTAATTGATTAGACAAAGCAGAACGATCCTTCTCCTTAATGAGAAGGATCAAGGCATACGCTAGATCGGTTATGACAGAAGAACGCTTTATCAATAGAAAGACTACTTGCTGATGAAATTTGCAAGGAATTCGTGCAGGCCCATCCCAGAAAACTGTTTCAAGCATTCTTATTTGACGATAGTAGTACATAGATCTAGCAATTCTTGTAATACATAGATCTAGCAATTCTTGTAATCGTAATTAGACAAGTAAATAAAAACCCTCTATGAGAAAGTTGGTGGGATATAGGATTTGAAGGCAATGGTGGTGTAAAAAGCAAGGAAACAAGGTTCTGTAATAGTAAGGGAAATGTCATAGTCCTATATTTAGCACACGAACATAGTATTCTGCTACAAACCGGCTAAACTGATATAACAGCCGGTGGAGTTGGTGCGCAGTTGTTTCGTCTTCGATACGCATCTGTTGCTCAAATAAGGCCTTAATTTCTGCAGTCACCTTGGACAAACGCCCTGAGCCTGGGCTTTCTAACGATGCTGTGGGTTTCACGTACCCCTTCAAAAACAAAAAAACCTTTTCGTGACTACACGATAGATTTTCGGCCTACAGTAGGTTACATATTGTAGAAGCTTTGTAGCCTTGCGAGCAAGACATAACATACGAAGCTTTGAATAGTCATCTTCATCAACTGAAGCACGTGTGTGTAATAGTGGCCGAATATAAAAACTAACCTAAAACGATGACTTGCAATGTGCTAAATAGTAAACGATACAGAGCCAAATGAATCTACAAACGAAGCAATATATTCATCGCACGGCGTCGTACCATTAAGACGATGTGTGATATTTATTTTGACCGCTACTGTATCTGCAAACAATATCATCACTATTATGTCTCGTCTAAAAATTGTAGATGTATCTCCCTTTGTAAACTGTATCAATTTAAATAGGGGAAGTATATAAGTGGCATTTAATCATGCCATTGCCTTGCCTCTTGCAGTACACAAAGTATACAAAATGATACTATACATTTATTGAACTTAACTGAAACCCATGTGCGAAAATTTAGTACCCTAAATAATGGTGTTCAATTTACACTACCTTCATAGTATGATTGACATTAGCTTCAGTTTTGTAAACTGTATCCATTTAAAAATATGGGAAGTATATTAGTGCATTTAATCGTGCCTCTTGCTGTGCAGTATCTATACAATGCATTGGTAAAAAAATTTTTTGTGTGTTGACCATTATCGTAACGTTACAGGGAATGCACAAATGTGTACAAAATGATAACTATACCTAAATTACATCACAAGTATATATACTATGAGAAAGGATGGCAATGGCATTTAGCTCGCACCAGGTGAAGATTCAGACGCCCATAGAGTTCAGTAAGGACCACTGACTTTGCTTTGAGGAGCAAGTAGATAAATGCGACGCTAGCTGGGAGATAGACTCCAAAGCTTCCTTTTCCCAAGCTCCACACAATTCCACCACCAATGATACACACACCCAAGCCAGTTCATCCCATTTGGCATCATTTGAACAATCCGAGCAGCTGCACCTGTTGTCACACTGGCTTCTAAAATAATTGTGGGATAAGTGGGGATGTGACCGACAGGTTGAAAGCTGCTGACTTGCACAGGACCCAGTTTGGAACCAAGCTTGGAGGAAAGGCTCAATGGGTGACCGGAGTCAGCAGAAGTTCCCTCTGATAACACCACACACCCAACTCCTCACACCAACACTCACCTCCTCATGCCCACACCCACTTCCCACAGCCACACCCACTTCCCCAAACCCTCCATTCCCATCATCATCCCTCACCAAACCCTCCCTCATTACATCCACCCTTCCATTTACCCTCTCTCTTAACACACTATTCATCACATGGTAGGATCACCAGATACCCCTGATCACACCACCAAACACTCAGGCAAGACAACTTGGGGAGAGAATGTCTTTTTATTTGGTCGGACATTTGAGGACATGCAAAAGCCACTTCCCAAAAACAGTACTTGTTACCAATGGATTTAGTAGACCATCGAAATATGACCAAAAAAATGTACATGTAATTGGACAAAGAGACAATTTAGAGTCCGGCTCTTTGAATGTCAATGTTGCTACAGGAGTTGGGTTTTGAGTACCAATGAAATCTAGATAACAAACCTCTTGTAAAGCAACAGACCACCTGACAAGGAACAACAGTCTAGGATTCTTTCACACCATGTAATGTTACGTACACTTTGCTATCTTGTACAGTTGGTCACAATATCATTTATATGGCGGCTTAACCTTTTGACTGTGCAACTATACTAATGAGTTAGTGATGTGCACAACAGATGTAGCATGTCAATGTGGGTAACCCTCTTCCTCACACCCTCCTTTTCCACACCCTCTATCTTCACACACTCCATTACTGGCACCCCATCTCCCACACCCCTCCTACATCACCCCTTCGCCTATCACACCAACACCCCTTCTGCCTTCCACTCATTCAAGACATCCTGAGACCCTAGCCTCCTTCCTATAATGACATTAGCCTCCATCCTGATGACACTAGCCTCCTTTCTAATGACACTAAGTTGAACGCTGTTATTATTTATACAAATGCATGGCATTTCCAATGTTGATAACACTATTATAAATAGCACAAATATAATACTATAATAACAACATACTAATTCATGCAAAAATTATTTAAAATAAAATGACAATGAAAATAAAATATTCAGGTATTATTAATTTAGTACAGATGAGATTGCTATGAGCAATAAGACGTGGACCAATGATGATTGTCCAAATCAAAAGCCACTCTCTCTTTTCCCACTTCACGCAAAGCTACTGATAGTTGTTGGACTGAGGGGAGGTAGTGATTGGGTGGTGCCCAGTCCAACCATCTCGTCAGCATGGCTGAATAGTAGTGCTCTTCATGAGTGCGGCCAGGTTCTCTTACTATGGCAGATAGTTCATTGTCTGTGAAGCCAAGCTTCATGCCAATGCCTCTCCATTCAGAGCATGCTTTCTTGGTCATTTTAAAAATTTGAGTATGGTTGTCATCATGTAGTATAATTTCAATTTTCACAACCTACAGTGGAACATAAGGTGATTATGTACATGTACATCATAGCTAGTATACACTTTAGACAACTAAAAAGATAAAGAGCTAGATGTAAACATGATACAATAGTACGGAAATACTAGGGATACTATGGATATTAATTAATAAAACAATACATGAGATCGTTTCCACGAAGTGACCTGTTAAAAGCATGTTCATTGAAGATTTCATATATTTTTGATATTCTAGAAGTCTGAAATGTCCTGTACCTGTTGCTTCTTACATACCGAGCATCGGAGTATCTGTCATGGAGTTGTAAGGCTCTGAATTTGTAATCAACCATACATTTCAACGCAAGTGTAAAATTTCTATTGCGGTACTGGAAATTTTATTATGTATGCGCTAGGTTCCTTTCTGAGGAAACAATCCGACATGGCCAATTGTTTTTTCACTCCCTTCCCATCCCTTACCTCTTTGCACTTGTGTGACATCTTCTGCTCCTGAAATAGTATTAAGCACATGTTTTAACATAGCATAATATCAAAATGATATCTTCCTACCCATGTATACATTTCAAGGTGCAAAATTCACAGTTTCTTTCCTTCAAAAACTGACTTATAATGACACATTTGTAACCCTTACCTGTATAAACCATTGCTTATCTTCCTTTGATAGATAACTTGGAGTACCACTATAGTAACATTTCATTTGCTGCGACTCATCATCGAATGCACACGTAGCAGGATGTGGATCGTGTACATAACTACCATTGTCATACTTGCATCTCTTTGGGCAATAGAATCCATATGTTGGAGATGGATATTTCAAATCTTTGCAAACAGTAGAAAGCACATCATGCATATCTTGATAAATCTTATATTTTACTTCCGGCAATTCTTCCAGCATATCTTCTCCCATAAGGCATACTTCATAATGTGCAGAGAATTCACTAAATACTACATTATATGTTATTCTTGAATATGTACAAAGGAAGTCTATTTTATTTCTAAAATGGGATGCGCCTTTATTGAGTTCCCACTTGTGTGAAACAATAAGTTTGATTGTTGCCGCACAGAAAAGCCCAACAGGACAGTAGCCATGATCAAACAACACTAAATAGCACAAAGATTTGTCAGATAGGTTACAAGACAGTCTATCTTTGGGTAGTACAGAAGGCATAAAATACATATTTGTTCCCTCCATTTTAGATATAATATGACGATGATGTAATAGACTAATTAGTTCCTGTACTTTTAAGCAGCCCTCAACACCTCTTAGAACTGAAGCATCAAATTGTCCCTTCTGTGTGAATAATTTCTTATGTTTCAAGTGTGGGCCAGATATAGAATTTTCAAAATACTGAATAATAATTTTTGAGATGGAATCAAATATCAGCTGGAAGTCAGTAATCACATATTCATTTAATCCAGGGATGTCGGAATAGTATAGCAACGTGCCAGCTTCATAGTGGAGATAGTGAAGAACGCCATTTATGTCTTCCGTAATACCACACACATGTGCTATATCTTTACAGTCACTCTTTCCTAACTTGCAGAGCTTCTTCATTTCCGCAAGTTTATGAAGCACAAATCAAACACCAGCCAAGGAGCAGGAACATCTTGAGATTCAATTTGTAATATCAATTCTTCAATTTTCTTCTTCACTAACACTATATCATGTTGACTAAAATTATCAATGCCAGTAAGTAAGTCTTCCATGCTTTGCACCTGGATGGATTCAAATGCTTTTGATGGGTGCAGCCAGCCATACAATTTCATAGCAATGCTTTCAATTTGTGCTTTTTTATTTCTCACTTTGTCAGATTGAGGGTGTTGAGAGACCTCCAGTTGATCCTTATGAGTGCCAATTAATAATATTTTGCATGGAAACGGCAATAAAGTGTGTTTTTGTAACACTGCAAAACTGGCAAGGGCATGGGAAATAATATCTTTGACAACATAGGTATCCTGCCACACCTTTTGCCCTTCACGTTGACTTTCTGGCTGATACTGAACTGGATGTAATGCTTCAAGATCATCGGTCAATTTTAAAAACAAGAACTGTTAGAGATGGACCACTTATTAGTAGAGGAAATATCTCTTGAAAGCTGGGCTGTCCCCCGCCATCAATAATTTGCAGAAACGTTGCTTTATCAATGTTAAGAGCTCCAACCACCTCCTCCCATTTCCGGTTTTAATAGCATTGCGGAAAAGCTCTGTAATATCTATATCTGTTGTAAACAGTTTTTGTATTTCATTTGTTTCAAAAGTTTCAGAAGGGTGAAATTGTTTCCTTGTTTCTTCTGTTAAAACCTGCATTGGTGGTCTGTCTGCACCCAAATCACTTGATCCAACACTATGTTGAGACTCTAAACTTGAATTCTGCTGTCCATCATTTTTTATCATATGTTCATGTAATGATTCTTCAGGAAGATCATTGCTTTCAGTATCACAGTGTAATTTTGTATTGCCTAAGCATTGCATTAGGGATTTTGCTATGTCGTCTAATTTTTGGCAAGTCCATTTCCATTCATTGCGTCCCTCATTAGTCATCGCTATTCGTTGAACAAAAATAGGACCACCACACTTCTGCAATATTTGTGCTAGGTTCAATGTTGCTGCCACTGGGTTGCAACCCTACACCCTCAACAACTCTCAGGAGCTGTTTTCTAAGAGTGGTTTTCCCAGCTCTTGGGGTTCCATAGAAAATTTAATTTGATAATTCTCAGTTGTTTAAACGTGATATGTTTAGAATTGTTCAAAACAGCGGATACATTTGCTGATAAGAGAAAGGAAATTAAATTATGATCAAACCATAAAATACACATGTATGCTACCAGTGCAAATGCAGAGAACTTTACACCTTTAGACATTACACGGGATTGTTTCCGCGAAAAGGGACCTAGTGCATGTTTGTCAGATTTGATATTCCATAAGTCTTAAATGACATCTACACAGCTATTCACAGAATCGGAGAGTTTTTAAAGCTCTGACCTATTAATTAGCCATTCACTTCAAAGCATGTCTACATTTCCATAGCAAGTACTGGAAATTATATAATGTATGTGTTAGGTCTCTGTTTGTGGAAATGATTCCAAATGATGAATACTGTACATTGAAATAAGACGGTATTATGTTTTTGCTGTAACTAATATGTACAAGTATTTCAACTGATGTATCGATCAAATTTACAAAATTAACTGTTAGGTTTTTGGGTAAGGATGTTAAACTGTATATACCCACCATGCAAAACATAGCCTGCTGGATCATAAATCAGTACAAATCTATATATTTCTGTCACATCTTACCTGTCTCTAGAGTGTGAATTGTGATTGGAGTGCAAGTAGTCCCCAAAATGTACCGTCTTGGCCCTTACACGTATAGTGTACTCAGTGTGTGATTCGAGAGAAATTAGGTCAGTACTGGTTGTGTCCTGAACTTCATGAAGCTGTTCACTTCCACCGTGCATAGTGTAGCTGACTTGATATTCTCTTATGATACACTTTGCATCATGTGGAGGTTGCCAAGATATGGATATAGATGTGCTATTAACACTATCAACTTTCAGTCCAATTGGAGGAGAAGGAATTTCTAGTAGGGAAAAATGCAAGCCTAGTGTTTATATGCACTGAAAAATACTAACACAATACATCAGTGAGCAGAATTAATATCAAAACAGAAATTCCCTTCGATTCAAGAGAGGGTAAATTATAAACTATAGTGAGAAAGTGCAAAGTACATGTACACAATCTAACTGTGATACCGCTTTGGATGATTTGCATCATAATGTACAGTATAAGCCAAGAAGTAATGTGTGCCCTCTCACATGTTTATAAGTAGTTGGAATACATTCCTTCAACAACTTCTGTAACTACCATTAGTTTAGAAGCGAAAACAAGAGCATTATACTATAATGTCATAAAGTTTAACACGAAGCTAGACCTGAACTATACTACATGTATTCCAGCAGTACCATAACACCTGGACTTCACATGATGTGATCGCTTGAAGAGCTGCAACAATGTTTTGATGGTTATATAAGACGTTGGACTGAATTTGTGCATATATAAAGATGAGCTTTACCAATACATTTTTTTTCAAACTGCAAAGTTGGAGTATAGTTCTGCTATCTATAGATCTGAAGAATTCGTAGGCTCTGAGACAGTATGAAGGACGAGGTTTATACAGAGTATAAGTGTTAGGTTTTTGGGTAAGGATGTTAAACTGTAACCACCGTGCAAAACATAGCCTGCTGGATCATAAGTTACAAAGCAAATTTGTAACAATTCTATATATTTCTGTCTCATCTTACCTGTCTCTAGAGTGTGAATTGTGATCGGAGTGCAGTAGTCCCCAAAATGTACCGTCTTGGCCCTTACACGTATAGTGTATTCAGTGTGTGGTTCAAGAGAAATCAGGTCAGTACTGGTTGTGTCCTGAACTTCATGAAAGCTGTTCACTTCCACCGTGCATAGTGTAGCTGACTTGATATTTTCTTATGATATACTTTGCATCATATGGAGGTTGCCAAGATATGGATATAGATTGTGCTATTGACACTATCAACGTTCAATCCAATTGGAGGAGAAGGAATTTCTAGGGAAAGAAAATGTAAGCACATTGCCTAGTTACTGAAAGAATGTATCATTTATTAAAAAACATGAACAAATTCGATTTAATTGAAGAGAGGAAAGTTACAAACTAGCTATTGAATGCTAGAGTACACACTATATGCACATGCTTGTATACATGTTCCAATAGAGTAGAAGTTACACAGTGTACTGTTATTACAAGCACTCGTTCAACTGTGACAAGTTGCTTTGGCTTGATATATCAAAGCTGAAATTCCCTCTGATTCAAGAGAGGAAAATTATAAACTATAGTGAGAAAGTGCAAAGTACATGTGCACACTGGTATTCCAATTGTTAGAATAGAGTAGCAGTTAGACATTTTATGAGCACACATCTAACTGTGATACTGCTTTGGACTGATTTGCATCATGATGTACAGTATAAGCCAAGAAGTAATGTGTGCCCTCTCACATGTTTATAAGTAGTTGGAATATGTTCCTTCAACAACTTCTGTAACTACCATTAGTTCAGAAGCTGAAAACAAGAGCATTATACTATAATGTCATAAAGTTTAACATGAAGCTAGACCTGAACTATACTACATGTATTCCAGCAGTACCATAACACTGGACTTCATATGATGTGATCGCTTGAAGAGCTGTGATTCTGCAACAATGTTTTGATGGTTATATAAGACGTTGGACTGAATATGCTGCATATATAAGATGCGCTTTACCATACCCTTTTTTTTCAAACTGCAAAGTTGGAGTATAGTTCTGCTATCCAATAGATCTGAAGAATTCGTAGGCTCTGAGACAGTATGAGGTTTGTACATTACACGAGACTATATTATAGCAAGATGTGTTTCGTATTATGACTTGAGAGTGAACATAAAAATTCTATTATTAAAATATAACATTAAACCACCTACAGGCCCTTGAAAAGTACAAAGTTGTCATCTTTTTCGTCCATCACATAACCATTTTTCTACCAACAATTGTAGGATTGTTTAAAAGCTCTGTTTAAATGGCTTATCTTGGTTTTCTTGTCAGCCATAGCTGGAATGTGATAGGGTCTGTGAGTGAAGGGAAAATCACTTGCAATAAATGTGCCAAAGGCTACCCTTTTTAACTGAACAACAAACTAACAAACTAATCTAAGGCTCACAATGACTGCTGCATTACAGGTGGTCGGTCAATTTTCCATTGCCATGTACAGTGGTGAAAAAATCACATTGTCAAGGAACGCCATACTGTTTGAAATGCAAACTTTTTTCTGAGAAAGTCTAAGATTTATAAAGTCAGTATTATGTCCATGTACATGTTGTAATCCACAAGTTGCTTTCATTTCCAATCAAGCAGGATCAGTACAGTATTGCTTATGAAATAAAGGCTATGGGTGTAATGTGTGATAAACAACATCCTCTATCGTTGTGCAAACAATGACCCAAATTGATAATAAAACAGTTTGCTTTTGTTAGATAAACAAATATGAAGACACAACTTACTATTTTTGTCAAGTATGGTTTATGTCGATTAACATGAAATGAGTCTGGTAAAAAAATAGCCTAGGCGTTGCTTTAGCTGTTTCATTAAGTAAGACAGGTGGTGAGTGTGCATAGTATTGTAATGTCATGTAAGATAAATTTAAACCACATTTTTGGAGTAGGCAAAGAGTTGGCAAATGGTATTTGTAGGGCTCTTTATTTGTACTGTAGAAGGTAAAAAAGTTTTTTGCCACAGTATTGTGGGGCAAGTGCTTACATAACATTTATTGCACAAATATTGAGATAAAGTGAGGCTTTTACAGTGGATTTTATGCATAGCCAAGACATGTTACAGTGCATGTGTCTGTGAAACAATTTGCTGAAGAAAAATAATAGATATACTATTTATCTTGGTGTAAAGAGGACAGAAATCTGCATTGTCTATTAATCCCATGCAAATGAATATCATCTCTGGCAATGCACAGTTGCACGTAATATGTATGTGCTGTAATGGCTGTGCATTGAATATTACAGTTCCATCCAATTTAAGAGTAGCAGTTAGACATTTTATGGTTATTTATAATTTTAAACCACATTTTTGGAGTAGGCAAATGGTATTCGTAGGCCTCTTTATTTTTACAGAAGAAGGTACCAAAAGGTTTTTGCCACAGTATTGTGGGGCAAGTGCTTACATAACATTTATTGCACAAATATTGAGATAAAGTGAGGCCTTTACAGAGGATTATATGCATAGCCAAGATCGACGTGTTATGTGTCTGTGAAAACATTTTGCCAAAGAAAAATAATACAGAATAGTATATTATCCCTGTTTATATATGAATACTATTTATCTTGGTCAAAATAGGGATGAAATCTGCATTGTCTATTAATCTGATGCAGATGTAAAATTCAATGAATATCATCTCTGGCAATGTACAGTTGCACGTAGCTGTTGAAAATATGTATGTGTATGTATGAGTGTTGGTGTATACAATACCACTACTAACTATTTTTACCTCAGTTCAGGTACATTTGTGAGGGCCTTCTCTGTTTCATATATGAAATGAGTAAATATGGTGATATGATGTGTATTGTGACTTTTAAATTATAACCATGTATGCTTACCTACCAATGGGCATCACTAATGTAGGGATATCCTTTATGCAGCTTTTCATTCACCAACTGAAAGCCACTACCACTCTGGACAAAAGATTCATTACCCACTACTCAAGAGAACACTTTATAAGACCATCAAAACTGACAAATACATGCACACAACACAAACATAACACAGAGAGTCTAGAATGTATTTCTAGCAAGGAACTTTAAAAATAACTAACCACATGGTATTAAGAAATGACGTATGTTGATTGAATGCAATTCACATCTTTAGCTATTGTGTCCAATAATGCAGTAATAGCTGTGCATTGAGGAAAGAACTAAATGCAAAAATAATTACACTATAATCATTATGTCTAAGAATGTTACATTGTCCAAAAAGCTCTAAATGCAACATCCTTAGACATAATGAGTAGTGTAATCATTTTTGCATTTAGTTCTGTTTTTATTCTTTCCTCGATGCATAAGCCATATTAGCCTAGATTCACCATTCAGGATCCTCCTAGCCCTAAAAGCTGTTTAATTTGAAACAACATTCTACAGTCCCAGTGGTGATAAAAAATATCTATATAGATCAAGAATCATCATCAAAATAAGCGCAGTTTAGAAATTATTATTACATGTAAGTGATTAAACTCTATAGTATATTATGAAATCCATGAATGATTAAATTAATCAGTGGTTTATACTTTACATATGAAAAGACAAGCAACTAATATTTTAATAGAATACGTGGTCACAAATTTAGGGACCTTGATTAGTTTACAATCTAATTTATTCCCTCACACATAAAAACTTGCCGTTATTATGTAAATAACAGATTTAATAACAAATGTTGTGTAATATTATTATAATATGTTGGCAATAGAGACGACTGGAGTGTTGGATCAAGGCAACTCAGTTCCTTAAAGAGTTGGGCCAGCGGTTGAGGCAGGTGTCTGGTGAAGCTAACTCCTATGCTTACTTACCCGGAGACTATCAGTTGCCGTCCAACGGGGCCAATGCAGCTTCCGTGTTGGGGACAATGAAGGGGACAGTGACGATGAAGAGTTGTTTTGTATGAGTTTTGTGTTATCATTTAGTTTAATGGAGATAACTGTATGTGTAATAACAATTACATGATTGTGTTTGCAATTGGAAAACAAAGGATTGAATTTCACAGTATTGACATCTGCAAACTGATTTATGACATAATCCTTTCAAACTAGGCAAATGTGTGTAAACAAATGTATACAATTTGATCATGGGATTCAAAAAATCATATCAAATATTCAAGATGAACCAACTAATTTTAATAAACATTAGTCAATCTATAAATAAATCAAGCTTTATTAGGTACTTAAAATTAGATAACCTCAATAGTGAGTTATTATTTACTTTTGATAGTTTGAGGTGATGAACAATTCCATTATGATTTAGTAATTGATGAACGAAATTTTTCCATTTGAAGATCGTACTGAAATCACCATTTTTAGTGCAATCTATTACAATTTATGTCATTTGTGTACTCTTGATTTTATTTGATCAATCTTTGTCAGAAATATTAACTTGCATCCTTACTCTATCAGAGATAGTATACATTATCTGTGCTGTTATTGACAGTTATGCAAAGGTGAAAACTATACAGTGAGAGTGTAATAGAATACAATAGTTTGCCCCTATGTCAAGGTGTAGCTATCTCTAAGAAAATTATCAGTTTCATATAGCTTATTGCCACTTCATTCGCAAAAAAAATACTTTTGCCAGGAAAACCAATAAATGGTGGTTCTAAGCACCCTCATCAACTGTTTCTGCATTAACATGTATCATATTTGATGTTGTCACTACTAAATAAATGCATACAAAGCACAAGATCATGTGTATATTGCCAAAGTCACAAATTAACCTTACCTCTCCTTTGTTCATCAGAGTGTACCTAACAATCAATCAGACAATGCAAAATTATTGACCAGTACATCATTTAACTAGCACATGCTACAAGAAAATACAAATGTTCTAGTCAAGAAGCTTGGAGTGGGATACAAAGGACCTTGTACTAGTTATAGTCACACATTAAAGGACTATTTGTGTTAAAGGAAACAGGTCCTTATAGAAACGTCACAAAGAGACACTATAAATATTAAACAAATGATAACTGCAAGCCTAACTATCTTAAAATAAAATACCTTCGGCAGTTATGGCAAAGAAGTTACAGTGCTCACAAGTTAACAGAAGTTGACCCCCGCTGATATGGAAAAACAACTATGCATTATATCCTAATAAGTTACTTCACTTTGTTTCCTTGTATAGAAATCACTTGGCCAACATGAAATACAACAAAAATATGAAACGAGTGATAATTTACAGCATAAGATTTTTTAAAAACAAAAAGCAAGCAGCCCGTTATAATGGACAAGTAATACCACTTTTAAAGGTGCCCCCCCCCCCTTCTATTTCCATGACTGTGTGACATCAGCTAAAGACATGCAATTTTTATTTTCAGAAAGGTCCATAACATGACAATTGCGGTATAAAAGTATGCAAACAAATGCACAAATCTACTGTGTAATTAGCTATAAATAACATAGGTAATATTGCAGATTGCTAGATGGTCTAATGTGCATTTTACCTTGCTTTGAGAAGTACTCTTCAATACTTCTATTATTTCACTGTGACCTTTTCTCATGGCTATGTCCAGGGCTGTTTCCCCATTCTGAAAAATACAAATTGCATGTCTTCTTTTGTGGTATAAAAGTATGCAAACAAATGCACAAATCTACTGTGTAATTAGCTATAAATCATGTGGAAGTTGTTTGTTTATACTACAAAATAAGCCTTTGTGCATTTTATTTAGTAGTAGTAATGGCAAATGGTTAGCTAGCATATTTTTGTAAGCCACATGGCTATTATAAAGTTTAGAGCACATACAATAGACATGATCTTTGTTGGCAGGTAAGTACCCTATGTGAGTGTAGTATTCAAAACATGGATATGACGAATGTGGTGGGAGGGTCCTGCAAATAAGGGTCTAAACATGATTGCACATCTTTCACAGGACTAAGAGATGCCCACTAATATCAGGCCAATTAGCGGAATGGCTGGAACTATATAAATGTGATGCACGCAATAACCCTTCCCTGCATTGAATGTGCAAAGCTCACCGTGCATCATCAGAAATGACTAGTTGTACCCTAATCTCCAGAAGGATATGCATCCAAACAGTGCATTAATGTACAGGTGTTCATACATATATCATGCTTGCTACATCCGCTAACTGACCTCACATGGCATAGTCTCATATTAGGTACATGGACGGCAGATTATTAATTTAGTGACTTGGTCATGCCAAACTGGCTAAGCTGTGGAAGCCTGTATGGCATTATTATATGTGCAATGCTATTGGGATCCACAAATATTTATGATAGGCTATTATTATCCACACACACCTGGAGCAAAACACATCACCAATCAACAATGCATACTATGGAGCATCCACTACTCCATGCACCACATGCAATGCCTTACGCCCCACATGATCTTGTAGTACACACATTTATACACACATTTCTATGATTCAGTGTTGAATTGAGAACATATTCTGCCACATCTCCATTAGAGAAAAAATACTCCGGAAAGCAGAGAGGCCTCATGCCGAGATATTCATATCAATATGCGTTGGTATTCTAATATGGATGTTGGCTCAATTTTACAAACAAGAACGCCTATTATATGAAACAGAAATATGAAGAAACTATCATTTACTGAAGATCAATGTTCTATGTGGATTAGATGGATAAGGTGCGGAACTTGAAGACTGTATAGAACCAAATCTATTAGCTCCAGTCCATGATATCAGGTGTTACTTTCATCAAACAGATTTTCATACAGCATATTAACGTATAGTAGTGTTGCATAATTGAATCTGAATCTATAAGTGGATACCAGTATATATTTGTATGATTCCCTATTTGAAGAGTGGGAGAGACAACTAGGTGTGTGCATGGGAGTACTTGGAAAGTCCGGGCAGGGGTGCGTTGGTGTGATCAATAATATCAGTGCATTAACTAATCTCCTGACAAGTAAAGCTATTCTCGTGTTGCCTAGTACAGGTTTGCCAAACTATGAACAGCTTTTCATAATTGAAACTGTTCATATAATACAGCTTGTGTACTTTGTATTTATAATTTTATCTGCTTCATAGCATTTTGAATGTCTTCTGATGCCACTAGTTCAGTCTACATATGGGTAGCTATCAAAATGAGAGAAAACGTTTCAACATATATTTGTATTACACCAAATGACTTATAATGTAGTGCATAACATTTGTGATGCATTCTGTAGTGCATAACATTTGTGATTACATAATAGATATTGATGTTTATTTGTAGTGTTGAAAAGTCCTGCCATGGGACCAGGACGAAAACTTACTGTCACTGACCTCTCTATATGACCTATACTGTGTACAGTACTTGGATGATCGATATAACATATCAAGGTACATGTATGTGTACTAACCTCTTGTACACTCCCTACACCCTCTACCTCACATGCTCCATAACCTGAAACCATCTCCCACATCCTCCCACATCACACCCACACCTAACTCCAACACCCACCACCTCCCCACACTCACACTCACACCACCTCCCCACCCAAACCCACCTTCCCACACTCACACCCACCTCCCAACACCGACCGCCTGACACCCACCATCCCACATTCATCTCACACACACACCTCACCACACCTACACCTCCCCACACCCACACCCACCTCCCCACATTCACCTCACACACACCGCCCCACCCACACACCGCACCACACCCACAAAGCCACAACCACACCCACGCACACACTTCCCAAACCACACCGCCCGACACCCACACACACCCACACGCACCGCTCACACACACCGCACCACACCCACCGCACACCACGCACACACCACACCCACCGCCCCACACCGACACCCACCGCCCCAACCGACACCGACACCACCGCCCACACAACACCCACCGCCCCACACCGACACCCACCCCCACAACGACACCCACCGCCCACAACGACACACCGCCCCACACGGACACCCGCCCCCACACCGACACCCACCACCCACACCGACACCCCACCGCCCCACACCTACACCCACCTCCCCACACCCACCGAACCACACCCACCCCCACACCCACCCACCCCAACGAACCCCCCACACCCACCACACACACCCCAACACACCCTCACACACACACACACACCCACCACCCCACACCCACCCCCACACCACACCCCCAACACCCACTCCACCTCCCAACATTCACCTCACACACACCTCACCACACCT
>JABACO010000760.1:0-21670 GCA_013339895.1 Ephydatia muelleri | reverse complement strand
CTGAGGTATCGACATCGGGCTCTTGTTGTCACGGTCTTGACTGAGAAACTGTGCCATCAGAATTGATACCAGATGGTGTGCTGTTTAGAAGTCCCGCGTCACCTGGTGCAGTATTTGTCTGTCCATCAGTAGCAGGGGTCTGTTCAGTGGGCGTGTCGACTGCCGGCTCCTGCAAGGTACCAGGTTGGTCCGCCTTACGAGTCACATTTGTCTCTGTGGAATCCACCATGACGTCATGATCATCATCTTCAAAGAACTGAAGATCACTCCCAGGAAACTGAACAGGCTGCTCATTCGCATCAGAATTGTGCAAATCCTCCCCCACTGGTTTCATCCGTATGTCGGCTGGGCAAGGCTTTCAACCGATCGAAGTGTACTACGACTCTCTTTCGTGAGCCAGGGCGTTTATCTTGGATCCTATACACAACAGACGATAGCTTTTTAATGATTTTAAATGGGCCAGTCCACGGGCAGTGAGCTTTCGTGATCTCCCCCTCGGCACCACCGGGTTGTTTAGCCACACCAAATCTCCAACCTCGTACTCTTGACCGTGCACTCTTCTGTTGTACAAGTTCTTCTGATCTCATTGCTGTTGCATGCATGTGTTTTCGGGCCTTCGTATAAGCACTTTCCAGTGTATCTTTTAATGTCTTTAACATACTGATGAGGTAGCACGGGTTCTGTTGGACAAGAGCCATACATAATATCCACAGGAAGTCTTGCAAGGCGACCGAACATTAAGTAGAACGGTGTATAACCTGTGGACGGTTGAACAGATGTATTGTAGGCCATACAGACCTTCCTGAGGTGCTGTTCCCAATTGCTAGGGTCTTCCTCTACAGTACTAGCAAGCATGGCCAGCATTGTGCGATTAAATCGTTCAACAAGTCCGTCCGATTGGGGGTGGTAGGGTGTAGTGCGTGTTTTGTCGATCTGCAGCAAACGACACACTTCCTGCATCACGTTGGCCTCAAACTGCCTCCCCTGGTCCGAGTGCAGCTGTTCTGGAACTGAAAACCTGCAAAAGAACTCATCGACCAGTTTATTTGCCACGGTCACCGCCTCTTGATTGGGGATCGCGTAAGCCTCGACCCATCTGGTAAAATAATCAGACGCCACCAGGATGTAAGTGTTTTCAGTTTTAGAAGGGGTCAATGGTCCAACAATATCGACCGCAACCAGCTGCAACGGGTACCCTGCTGTCACACTCTGAAGCGGGGCTCTGCTCTTGCGAGAGGGATTCTTTCTTGCTGCACAAGTTGGACACGTCTTGCACCATTCCACAGCATCTTCCGAATATCCGGGCCAGTAGAACCTCTCACGCAATCGATTCAGGGTTTTTGCTTCTCCCAGATGCCCACCAAATGCCCCTTCGTGCAGCTGTTTCAATATCTGGCACCTGGCTGCCTTCGGAACCACTACTTGTACGTTAGAGTTTCCTTCATCTTCATGATACCTGTACAGAATTCCATTCTTGAACAACAACTGTTCCCACTGTTGTACGAGCTGGTTAAATTCCCTGCTTTTACCCTTGCAGAAACTGGTATCAGGTACTTTTCTCGAAATCACCGACTGAAGAATAGGTCCAACGTCTTCGTCAGCACCCTGGAGCTCTCGTATATTGCTGAGCGGCTCTTTGCTGGCCTGGACGGTACAGGCTTTGGCACCGTCGCTGCAAGAAAACTGGGAGGGAGGCTTTATCTTTGGAGGACATTCACTCTTGTCTGCGTTTGCAGGCGAGATAAGGCATCTGCATTTTGGTGGCACTTTCCCCTCCGATGCACCACTTCGACGTCGAATTCTTGGATTTGTTCCAGCCATCGCGCCAGTTGCCCCTCAGGCTCCTTCATGCTGTAAATCCACTGTAGAGAGCTGTGATCTGTTCGAAGTATAAAATGGTGGCCTAACAGGTAAGGCCTGAAATGTCTCATAAAGGTAACCACTGCCAATAATTCTTTCCTGGTTACGCAGTACTTTCGTTCAGCCTTACTGAGCGTGCGACTAGCATATGCCACCACCCTCTCCAAGCCGTCGTGTTCTTGCGATAAGACTGCTCCAATTCCGGTCTCACAAGCATCTGTATCAAGGAGAAAAGTTTTACTGAAATCTGGAAATGCGAGAATGGGAGCAGCAACCAGCCTAGATCTCAGTTCCTGAAAGGAAATAGAACACTCTTTCGACCAATCGAACTCACGTCCTCGTTCAGTGAGCTGGTAAAGGGGCTTTGCAATGGTAGCAAAACTCTGGATGTAATTTCTATAATATCCTACCAGACCCAGGAACTGCTGAACGTCGCGTCCCGAGGTAGGAACAGGCCACTTCGACACAGCGTTAACCTTCTCAGGATCGGTGTGAATTCCATCTCTCGTAACGACATGACCAAGATACACAACTTTATCCTGGAACAGTGAACATTTTGAAGGCTTTAGCTTCAGTCCTGCCCGACGCAGTCTCTCTAACACAAGTTTCAGGTTTTGAAGATGACGCTCGAAGGTTTTTCCCATGATGACTATATCGTCAATGTAGACGAGACAGCGTTCCCACTGGATACCAGAGAGCACCAGGTCCATCAACCTTTGGAACACTGCAGGGGCATTACACAATCCAAAAGGCATAACTTTAAATTCAAAAAGTCCCTCCCTGGTACAGAATGCAGTTTTGTGCCTATCTTTCTCTTCTACCTCCACCTGCCAGTAGCCGCATAGGAGATCCAAAGTGGAGAACCACTTTGACCCACTCAATGCTTCCAAGGTATCGTCCACTCTTGGAAGGGGGTAGGCATCTTTCCGGGTGACAGAATTTAACTTGCGGTAGTCAATGCAGAACCGGAGAGATCCATCCTTTTTCGGGACTAGAATTATTGGAGATGCCCAGGGACTTGACGATGGTTGGATGATATCCTTCTGGAGCATATCATCGATCATCTTTTTTGCTTGCTCCCTCCGAAATGGTGGAACCCTTCTGCACTGCTGCCGAATGGGGTGACTGGTACCTGTATCGATGGAATGCTTAACAACACCTGTGCGACCCATATCGTCACTGCTCTCAGCAAATACATCTGCAAATTCTACTAGCAACTCATACAACCGATGTTTCTCTTCAGATGTCAAGTCACCAGCACTTCTATCAGCCATATCATGCAGCAAACCACGCTTACATGAAGAGACTTCAAATTCTGCTGGTACATTGCTATCTTCCCTTACTGGTGCCACCATCATTTCATCAAATGGTATAGCTGTGGCCACATTTGTTCCCTTGTGGATGACTGCCTCTGTTGGTAGGGGGTTGATGATAAGTATGGGTACTTGCCCACCTGGCAATGAGGTCACCAGGGCTCCAGCCACCAGGATTGGAAGGTCGAACCGTGAACCTTCAACCAACCATACACCTGTTCCATCAGTTGATGAAACAGTAGCTGTGGTTTGAATCTCACTGAAGGGCGGAATTGCCAAAGTTTCCACCAAGGCTACCCGCTGTAGTTCACTGCGTCTGTCAGTGTGATCTGAGACCTTCCCTGGCACCTTTTCCAGTGGTACTGTCACATTTCTGAATTGGAGGATATTCTTAGGCAAATCAATAACACCTTCAAACTTCCTCAGAAAATCTAATCCAATAATACAATCTACACCCAGTGCATCAACAACAACAAAATCAGACACAAAGGTTGTACCAGCAATGTCTAGGTGCAAGGTTGTTACCCCACACACTGAAACTGGGCTACCTTCAACACCAACCAGCTTGTGTCCATCCCAAGGTGACAGGCTACAGCCGTGTTCTCCTTCCAATTGACACCACACTGTCCTCTTAAACAAACTCACTGTGGCGCCAGTGTCTATCATACATTGAACTGTCTTGTTTCTAACAAAAGCTGTTATACAAGGTGATGATGCAGGGTTAATTGCCAAACTACAATGGACCATTGTATTTTGTCCCTCATGCACTTGGTCCCTAGTGGTGAGGGGTTCTAGTTTCCCTGCTGCTTCGAGCGGTTGCCCTCAGCAGCAGTGCAGTTTCTTGCAATATGACCAACTTGCCCGCATTTGTAGCATACAATTCGCTTACCACGACCCTCAACTCCAGTACCAGTCGTCCGCATTGGTCTCCGAGTCGCAGCCGCATCTCCGAAGGAAGATTCCAGCCTCTCCAGCCGTGCTGACAATGTTTTCAGCATTTCTAAGACCGTGTCCTGGCCGCTGCTGGTTGACAACGTAGCAGCAATACTCTGGGCCCCTACTTCTTCTGCAACCGTTGCAGCGTTCACTTCTTGTCTCACTCCCGGGCGGAGATACGACTGTATCTCCAGCGTTGCGGTGACTGCTTCATCAACAGTCTTCGGCTCTCTCTGTCTAACAGCAAATGCAACCTGGGGGTTATCAAGCTCACCGAGGTATCTTTCTAGAGCAAGCAATTCTTTCGCTTTTTCATCCAGCTCTGGTAAAGCTTTCTCCGCTAGGACTCGCAGCTCGTCCGCGAAATCGCTCCAAGATTCGTCTCGCTTGCGCCTCCTGGCCTGAAATTCAACAAAATACAATTTCCGCTTACTGTCTGGCTCAAAACGTTTTTGGAGCGCTTCCTTGGCTGCTTCGTAGTTCTGTTTGGTTTCAGGGGAAAGTCGCTTCCACGCAGTCTGCGCTTTCCCGGTTAGCCGCACTGGCAACCACAGCCGCTTCTTTTCGCTATCCCATCCATTTACCAGAGCAGCAGCTTCAAAATGGTCTATCCACTCTGCCCAATTTGATAGACCTGAGAACGAATCTGGCGACACGAGAGGGCGACTAGCGCCAGCTAATTCGCTCCGGAAGACAGGCTGCGTTGGCTGAGCAGCCGCTTCGCCCTCTTCGCCCGGTTCCGACATCCTGCCGTCTACGCCACGTGTAGTGCTATTGCCGAGTGAGTCTTATAGCAAATCACGGCAATTGTATAATTATCAGCAGACCGCTATAAAAGGGCAGTCATAGGGTTTATATACATTTACCAGCGCATGCGTAGGGCTGCACAGCTGAACACCCACGCATACGTAGATACACCAAAAATATATGTCCAATAGCATCGCTACACTAGCAACACACCCTAAATGAGAGTCACTGACTCATTTCTAACTACTATGTAAACTATAAGATATAATTTATTGGAAGACATGCATAGTAGAAGGAATATAACAATGTATATATATATGGAACTGTTCATGACAAAAAACGTCATGATCCAAATATTATAAAATCCTTTGCATTACATCTTTATAACTTCCGTACGGTAAACGCTATCAATGTCCTATTTTCTACACCTTTTCTCAATAGTAAAATACTTTTGGAGGTCTTGCACTTGCTCCATGCCAGTATTGCAACGTCCGAAAGTGTATGAACCCGTCATAACTTTCGGCAGGAGTAACCAAATCGCTTCAAATTCGGTTTGTAGGTAGAGGGGTCCTATATGTACCCACCCACACACACACACACACACACACACACACACACACACACACACACACACACACACACACACACACACACACACACACACACACACACACACACACACACACACACACACACACACACACACACGCACGCACAAACTCATGCAAGGTCTGAACCTGTTCTCTGCACATGCATTTGCATTTTATTCCATTGAACTACTCCTATGCATGTTTAAGAGGCGACTGATTCTATTCTCAATTTCTGGGACTGGGCCTTTGTACTCGTATTGTGTCGCTCTCTGTTTTTTCATATGGGACAACTTCTGCATGTGGAGCTTCTTATGACTGGTTCTTTATACATACATGCATCATGCTACATGAGACTCACAACACCTTTTGCTGAGAAGGTGTGAAACAATGCTTTTGCATTTCTTAAACCTAGCTAACATTCTTGTTGTTCTTTCTGCTTCGCCTGCTCAGCTTTTGGTCCACTTGCAGTGAGTTCCATCTCTTTTTTCTAACAACTAGATGTAGATGTAGTGTTACAGTACCTACCAAATTACTTTGCTGCAATACTATTCCGTTCAGATTGACCTTCCTAGAAGGGGTTTTTTAATTTTGTCTATAGAGCTGGATAATGAAATTGTAACAAACTTCCTTCTGTCAGTTCTGCGTAAACTTACCATGGGAGGGGAGGGGGGGCTCTGACCTACCACAATCTCTACTGATAGCTTACCATATAGGCCTTTCCTTCAGCGCATGTCGAACTACAATTGTATCTATGGTTGTATGCAGGGGAATTAAATGTTTCACAATAAGTACACACTACATATCCCCTTAATGTGCTTCACCTCCAGCCATCTATGCACTCATTTTATTCCCTGCATACAACTAGTTTGAAATACAACACTGTGCTGCACTTGATAGAAAAGGATGTACTATGCCGGTAAGAGGTTATTGTACCACTTTTTGGTTGGAAGGGTGATGTTCCTACAAGAATGGGCTATGGCGATGAATATGTTCCTGTCTGTCCGTGCAGATTGTGGTAGTTCAGGGCCCATAGTAAGTTTACAAAAACGTAACAAGAAGTAAAAATATTCATTTCATTTGATTGCCTTGTGAAAACAGTGCGAGAAATAAGAAACCAAAGTCACTGCAAGTAGTACAAGCCCAGTATGTGTGTGTGTGCGTGTGTGCACACAGCTGTGTACATTCATGCACATGTACATGTACGCTGTGTGAAAACAAATATGACTCAATCTGGTACAAGCTCAGGCTGTGTGTGTGTGTGCATGTGTGCGATTGTGTGTGTGCATGTGTCTGCTTGTGTGCATGTGTGTGTATGTATGTGTATGTGTGTACGTGTGTGTGACAGATGGTGCACAGGCAAGTATATAAATCTACGCTTTGTGATAACAGTGTAAGAAATAAAAACCCAAAGGCACTGCAAGTGCTACAAACTGAGTCACTCCTTCTCTCTCTCTCTCTCTCTCTCTCTCTCTCTCTCTCTCTCCTCTCTCATCTCTCTCTCTCCTCTCTCTCTCTCTTCTCTCCCTCTCTCTCTCTCTCTCTCTCTCTCTCTCTGTGTTTGTGAGTCTGCACACAGGTGTGTACGCACATTCATGCACATGTTACGCATTGTAAAACATTGTAAAAACAGTGAGAAATAAGAACCCAGTCACTGCAAGTGGTACAAGCTAGTCATGTGTGTGTGTGTGTGTGTGTGTGTGTGTGTGTGCGTGTGTGTGTACACAGGTGTGTACAGTCATGTACATACTGTATACATGCTTTGTGAAAACAGTGCAGAAAAATAAGAACCCAACTCTGCAATGGTACAAGCTCAGTCTGTGTGTGTGTGTGTGTGTGTGTGTGTGTGTGTGTGTGTGTGTGTGTGTGTGTGTGTGTGTGCGCGCGTGTGCGCGTGTGTGTGTGTGGGCGTGTTTGTGTGGCGTGGGAGTGGGCGTGTTTGTGTGGCGTGGGAGTGGGCGTGTTTGTGTGGCGTGGGAGTGGGCGTGTTTGTGTGTGCAAAGGTACAGTAGGTAGGTTTGTGGCAGCTAATAATGCAAGTGCGTAGTGCATGTTCACGTGCTATGTGAGCTAAGTTATAGCATCCCTGCAGTGTAGCCGAGTGGGCGTGACAGGATGAAGTTCAGCAAGCAAATGTGGGAAAGCTGTATAATGCACTATTAGGTACTGAAGGGTGATGCGAGTGAGTAGGGAAAAAAATCCTTACGCGCGTCGTGATGCGTCCGCGACGTGGGAGGCGGGGACTACCGCAAGTGGTAACTCACAGACTGGTAACTCATCTTCTTTGACCCGTATAGACTCAGAAAATAAAACATAACAACAAAAACAAACTGACACTGAGTTGCGAACGACTATAGCTGTTTAAGGCGGAGAATGGGCGGAACAAGGAAGTGATTGATATTCATGCGGAATGGGAAAATGGAACTAGGGTTGCCTGCGCCAGAGATTATATATATATGATCTTTGCCTGCGCTAATCGAGCTAGAAATGTGCATTAACTTTGCACACCTGTATCTCCGCAACGGATAGAGTCAACATTAACGAACAGAATAAATCAATAGCTATAGGACCCCTCTACCTACAAACCAAATTTGAAGCGATTTGGTTACTCCTGCCGAAAGTTATGACGGGTTCATACCCTGTGGGATATCGGACGTTGCAATTAATACTGGCACGGAGCAAGTGCAAGACCCCCGAAAGAATTTTACCGTAGAGAAAAGGT
Organism: Ephydatia muelleri; assembly: GCA_013339895.1. NCBI lineage: Eukaryota > Metazoa > Porifera > Demospongiae > Spongillida > Spongillidae > Ephydatia > Ephydatia muelleri. Next base: position 13,505 of record JABACO010000760.1, on the reverse strand, counting down.
GTAGTAGGAAGTGTAGAAAAAGAAAGTTGATAGCGTTTACCGTTCGGAGGTTATAACGCTGTAAATGCAAAGGATTTTTATAACATTTTATAATATTTGGATCTCGACATTTTGTCGTGAACTGTTCCATATGAATGTAGGTGCACACCCCAAAGAGTTACTACACTGTTTAAGATAACTTTTCCCAACCCATTAAATTTAAACCTTTACCCCTCCAAACTCCATCGCTCTCCCACTCGAAGGGTTGAGGTGTCACAAATATTACCCTAAAAGCAATATCGATCTCATCAAGTAGAGGCTATTGTTGCCTTATTCATTGCCACCAACTTCCCATTTTACTATAATTGTCACTCATTGGCAATATCCCATGATATGATAAGGTTTTCTTAAAGTTCCATTGAAATATCCAGTGACCTTGAATTTCAACTGTCCAGACTATGACAGTCAACTCACACAGCATACAGTAAACCCTTACAGCTACAGATACATACCATATTCCAATATGTAGTTGTTTCCATTGACAAAATCACTGTAAGCTTTAGTAGGGAACAGTTTGTAAAGAGGTGCTCCTAAGGTTAGCTCAACTACTGAACGGTTCATCTTTATAGAAACATCCTGAAATTCAAGTAGATCCTTTCTGGATTCATCAAAAGTATCCAATTTCTCTCCAAATGTCATGTAGCCTATCCCTATAATTAGAGAGCATAGTTGAGTATACGTTTCCCTGACATTATTGCTTCTTACCTCAGAACACACACAGACACTTGTACACATAACAACAAACCTTGGAATGCCCACTTCGTAAGTGCACTGCTAACGTCTTCCAGATAGCCATCATGGCCTCTCTTGCGTCTAATGTACTCCACAAAGCCATCTCCAATCTCACACAGTCCTGGTGCATAGTTGGCCACTCGTCGTGGAACAATCTGCTTGGATGCAGATGATCTAATGCGTTTCCATTCTTCACCTTTGCTGTATGAGATAAGAATGGATTCAATTGTAATAGACTTAGAAGAGTGTTTGATCTGGGCAATAATGATATTGAATATGTGTGTTGAGTGTGGAGGTAGAATGCATGCATATAGCTTTATCTCAATGGATACAGCAAGACACCCAAGTGGTCTGTATAGTACACTTCAAACACAATGTATTTGTATTGATGTGACACAAGGTAGAGTCACTGTTCTTAAATCGATCTATTCAAAGTTGCAGAGGATGAAGTCATCAACGTGTATTCCATGAGGATAAAAAGGTGTGGTATAGACAAAGTACATGCAGGTAAATCCATGTTTCGTTGGATTGAATGAGAACCCTGACCACAGAATATTCATGCATGCAAGCATTGGTCCTTCTTCAACTTACGTAAACGCCATATTGTTTGGGAAATTATTCTTTTCTATAATCCAGGTCATTTTGTCCTCCATTTCACCACGAGATGGATACTTGCCTTCTGCCCGAAACATCTTTGTGGCAGCTTCAGGTGTGCCTACCACCACGAATAGTTTCCCTGCAGTTAAGAAAATTTAACGGCACATTCAATCAATAGTACTTCTTGTAGCACTCAAAGAGGTAGTATCTGTGGATGTGTTAAAGTACAAAGTGTAATGCGGACTTGAGATTGAATGCAAGTATGACGTGTGTCACAAATTGCATTTCTTTGTGGTATTGATGAGCAGTGAATTAAACAGCATGATTATTGTTGCGTTCAGAGGGCTACCACGATCTTCGACCTCAATAGAGGGAAGCTATGAAGTGTTTTTCACGTGGGTGGCTACCATAGTTAATGTTGCATTATTGTGGATGCCTTGTACTGTGGCGAATGGAACTTACGTGATAGGTCATATATATTGCATGTGCTTGCATTATGATTGATTATGTTGTACGTGTATATGATTAGTAAATTTGCACAATTTTGAAAGTACGTTGCGAAATTTTAAAATTACTAAATTGATTATCGATTTCAAAAAATGTTTAACTGCAACCCAATTGCGCAAAATTTCAAAATCGCGCAGCTTCAATAACATTCGCACCTTCAAAACTTGCATAATCAAATCACTACACGCAATGCTAATTCGAATAAGTTAATACAGGACAATAATTGTCAATCCACATTATTAGCTGTGTCTTCTTTCACAATGTGAGGTCTGCAAATGGCACCTTGATGAGGGTAATTCACCAATGCAAAGTGCTTTACCTGTTATAATCGCAAACAGACCACATCATTGCACCCTGACTGCTTTTGCAATTTTATCACCTGGATGGTATATAACCTGTAGTTTGGCAAATAAAGTTGGATATCTGTGCAACTATAGCTTGACTGGTCTTTCGGTGATTCATGCTATCATGAAGACTGATATTTACAGGACATGCATCCAACTGTAGAAACATGCAACCAGTGATTACTTGCATGTACTATTTGGATTCCTTCAAATGACATAACTTGCCATTGGCCTGTCTGTGAAAGCATTGTTGGGTGCTATATGCGGAAATTGTTTCTTTAGTAGTATCTGCGCTGCATAAACATGTTTGTATTGTGTAAAAGTGCATGCATTTCTGTCTACTTGCAAGTCAGGACACCACGAGAAGATCAATTGTTGGATTTATGATTTGTATCTTTTGTTTCCATTGTTCTTTCTGCTTTCCACCACCACCACCACCATCACCACCACCACCACCACCCCCACCACCCCCACCACCACCACCACCACCACCACCACCACCACCACCACCACCACCACCACCACCACCACCACCCCCCCACTACCACCACCACCACCACCACCACCACCCCCACCCCCACCCCCACCCCCACCCATCATCATCTTTTGTTCACAGATAATCTGGATATTGAGCCTTAGTTTGATCATGTGTGTCATTTGTGTTGTCACAAAATTATCTTCCATCCCAAATCCTGTTGTAGATTGGTCTTTATTCTCTTCCAGGTTTGCAATGCTTCTGTGATTATGATATTTCTTCTCCATATTAATAATGACCAATCCCCTTAAACGGTCCATCTGGCTAGTGCCTCAAATAGATGAAATCAAACCAAAAACTCAAATAATAATACATCGTTATCTAACCTGGCCACTTGTCATAGGTCCTCATGAAACAATTGGTCTCAGTGGTCTTTTTACTGCCGACGTGTCCCTTTTGCCTGCAGTGAACTTCTTCAAGTACCAAGAACTGTTTTTTCTTCACCCAGAATTTTAATTGTGAGCTGTAAGTTACTGCTGATGGATCCTTCTTGATGACATTCACAACACACTGTCCTTTCTCTCCAGATATAGTCTTACTCGTTGTATCATTCCTTTCTTTGTCAAAGCAAATCTGTCAAAAAGCTGCGCAGCGTAATTTCGAAAGTGGGTCGCAATTTTAAAATTGGAGTACAATTTCGAAATCTAGAAATTGCGCAACGCAATTGCACAGCCATACGTCAGTTTAGAACAAAGATAGATTCTGTTCTCGCCCAATTTTTTTTAGAAAAGGTAAATTCTGTTCCATTATTGCAGACGAAGTAACAGATAGTTCAAATAATCACACCGTTCTTGGTGTGTGCCACCGAATACTAGACGATAGTAATTTCCATCATCCTGTTGCCAAGGAAGTTTTTGTTCAATAAAAGAACAAACTCCGAGACAGTATGTGAAAAGCTGATTGAGTGTCATACTTCAAGGAGCATTGATTTAACTAAAGTACAGGCACAAGCATACGACCCTACAAGTTTAATGACATCAGCAGTGGGGGGTTACATGACGGGTTTAAAGCTTTATAAGAGAAACCAATTTATTTGCCTTGTAATGTACATATTTTACATCTTTGTATAAGTTCGAGCTGCGAAATACAACCAATAAGAAACGTAATAGATATTATGAATGAGTTTTTTAAATTTTATTATAATTCCCCAATGCGTCAAACATTTAATAATTCTTGAGAAAAAGTTTTCCTTCTGCCAAAGGTTTATGTTGATTGAGCGTCATGAAGGTTATGAAAGCTTTCTGGATATGCTTTCAGCACTTGTAATGACAGCTGATATCATTACACATCCAGATACTGAAGAGATTAAGAATTGGTCTTGGGATAAAGAAAGCAAGGAAAAAGCGAATGGACAGGCTTCATCAATAAGATGATTTGAAAACCTGGTATCATTGATTGTCCAAAAGAATACTTTACACCCATGAAAGGGATTGCTGCAAAACTTCTGTAATGGGACTTAGATATTTATCAAAAAAATGAAATAATAGATGGCACAATAGCATGTATTGAGGATTAGTGAAGGTGTAAGTCGAATCTCATGATAAACACATTTGTGTATTGTTGCTATTAGACTCGATCGATGTTATACGGAAGCTCTATACGTTTGAATTGAAGCAGTCGAAGAAAAGCCTAGAACTGCTAACCGTCAAATTATTAGATCAGATGTGCCAGCGGAATCAGTATCAGAATACTTCAAATGAAGTATAAGGAGGTTCGCTCATGGTATGATCAGTTGGCTGAGCAAGGCCCAGCTTATGGATACTTTCCTGAGCCCAAGAAAAGCTGTCTGATTGTTACCCCTCAATTTGAAGATGAGGCCAGGATATTCTTTGGCGATTTGGGTGTGCAGATAGTGAATGGTCATCGCTTTCTTGGGGGTGTTATTGGAGACTGCATGACAGCAGACGATTTTTTGAGGAAGAAGGTTGCAATGTGGGTAGATTGTGTTAAGGAACTCTCTAAGGCAGCCACCAAGTCACCCCAAGCCGCTTATACTGCTCTCGCCAAAACCCTTCAGTGTGAATGGTCATACCTACAACGAGTCATGGTTAACTGTGGAGGTGCTTTTGTCCCACTGCAAGATGCGATTTTAAAAGCTTTCTACCCGGCATTGTTTGAAGGAGATTTGTCAGATGCTGAATGTAAACTGTTTTCTTTACCAACTCGTTTTGCTGGCTTGGGGATCAATAATCCTACAGAAACAGCATCATCGTCCTACCACACCTCTACCCAGGGCACCAAAGTTGTGGTAGAAGCTATTAAGGGATGTGGTGAATTTAGTTCTGCCTGTCACCTGGATGCAATCAGCAAGGCAAGACATGAGTCGCGAAAAGCACTTGACGAGATTGCCAAACAGAAACTAGATGCCATTCTTGCAACTCTTTCACCAGGCAGACAACGTGCAATCATGAGGGTGGTTGAGGGCAAAACGTCCAGCTGGTTGACGACTCTGCCACTTCAAAGCTGCCACTTTGATTTGGCTCCTGTACAGTTCAGAGATGGCCTAGCTCTGTGCTATATGCGACATCCATCTAATCTGCCAGCCAAATGCGATGGTTGTGGAGCTAATTTCACCCTCCAACATGCCCTAGACTGTAAGAAGGGGGGACTTGTTATACTACGCCACAATGAGATTCGTGACTGCATTGGTGATCTTGCCAGTCAGGTGTGGCCCCAAGTTATAAAGGAGCCTATTGTAAATGAAGCTACTGCCACCTCAAGTGATCCAGGACTAAGGCTTGACCTGGGAATCAGAGGTGTTTGGCAACCACAGGTGGAGGCGTTGTTTGATGTCCGTGTCATAGACACTGATGCCCCATCTCACTGCCATCGAGCACCTAATGCCATTCTTGAATCCAGCTCACAGGAGAAGAAGAGAATGTACAAAAAGGCAGTTGAAGACAGAAGAGGCACCTTCACCTCATTTGTCCTTTCTGTGGATGGACTACTTCACAAAGAGGCTAGTCACTTCATTAAGCACATGGCCACTGCTCTGTCTTCAAAGTGGGACAAAGCCTATTCTATCACCAGCAGCTGCATCAGATCACGGCTCGCTTTTGCAGGGGTTTGAGCAGTGAGCCTCTGTCTTAGAGGATCTCGCACCAAATGGAGAAGTGGGCTGGGGTTTGATGATGGTGCTCCTCTGGCCTCATTCATGGAGTAAATTTTTTGACTTATTATTTCTCTTTTTAATTACTTAAGTATCATCTAATTGTATGTATTTCATGTTTTTTAAAGTATTGTCCAAACATTTGATTTAAAATAACTATACCATTTATTGATTTCATTTGTACCAAAATGAAGTCATGTTAAAACAATAGGCTATCAGTAAGCTCTATTCTGTCACTAATTCCTGCAATAGCAATTAATAAAGAACCTTTAATAACAGCAAACGTTTCAATTTTCCAAGATGATGTTCCCTCTTTTTTGGCCTTGACCTCTGTAATGGACATTTTATTGGAGACACAAGTGTAATACGATTCTATGCAACTGACAATCTCTTTATTTCCACTCCAAACACATACATACATATAGGAATACTAGCTTTAAATAGTGTTTCTTAAACATCCCTTGACCCCCTATCCCACAGGTGCAGTACTATGATAGGAAGTTCGAATTATAGTATTCATCCTCCACAAAGGGTTTAAGGGTCTATTCAGAGCCTTGCTGTGTCTATCACATTACTACGGTGGCCCGGTTGGTCGCGCTCTGAGACACTTGCGCGACGCACTAATTGAAGTTTGCACAGCGCACTTTTTGAGGTTTGCACTTGCACCGCGCACTAATCGAGGTTTGCACCACGCACTAATTGAGGTTTGCACCGCGCACTAATCGAGGTTTGCACCACGCACTAATCGAGGTTTGCACAGCGCATTTGCACAGCGCATTTGCACAGCGCATTTGCACAGCGCATTTGCACAGCGCATTTGCACAGCGCACTACTATGGGATGTCTGATTTGTTGGTTACGTCAGCATATATTTTTTTATTAAAGCGCGGTCCAAATCCCTTCTTGTTCTTAATGATGCACCGCAACGATCCGGAGATTGAGAGTAAGGCAAAGCTGATGACGCGGGCTTGTTGTAATACGTACGAATAATCTGTACGCATACATACAGGACTCATCGTGCAGTATTGGAGGCAACACAAGACCGTTGCCGTGATATTAGCTTATTTATTATAGCTGTGAATCAACACGGACGTGTATCATTTTATATTATGTGACGCAGACGTATGTCAGATTTACGGAGCGGTCACATGACACAGGAAAAGGGTCTATTGGCTACAACCGGATCACTAAAGGCAGAGATAATAAGTAAATCATCAGACATCGAAGCACCAAAACCGCAATAGCTCCCAAGCGTGCATATGTTCTCTTCACTGTCACCAGCATGATATCGATTTGGTAGTTGAAAGAGCCACGGCCTGACCATCGCCTCCCAGCCTGTCGGAAGCCCTTTGGTTGCCACCCTGACCCTCAAGTTCAATCATGTGAATTATTACAATACAATGACATCATAAACACACATAATACAGATCTGAATTTATAAGCAAGTTCCCCAAAAATTCCAGAACACTCAATGGCTACAGGTGTCTAGAAACAAGGTACTCATAGGGAATGGATTATCCCAGGCACAACAAGCTGACTGCTACATGTACCTAAATGGAAGATAAAGGATGCTGCAGGGATTATAACATACACACAGTCTTTCACATAATGCCAATGAGATGTACCCGGTCTGGTGTTTATCCACCCTTCTGCATCTGTATCTGTTGCAAACAAAACCACCTCTGTGTGTGTGTGTGTGTGTGTGTGTGTGTGGTGTGTGTGTGTGTGTGTGTGTGTGTGTGTGTGTGTGTGTGGTCAGGGTAGAAGCCCGAAGGGTGCCGCCTGCCATTGATGTATGACATGAAAATCAGTGTACAAGGTACAATCAATGCACAAGCGGAGTGGTGGGTGGGTCAGCAATATTCAGGTCGTCAATATCCAAAGGGTGCCGCCTGCCATTGATGTATGACATGAAAATCAGTGTACAAGGTACAATCAATGCACAAGCGGAGTGGTGGGTGGGTCAGCAATATTCAGGTCACTGAATGGCTGCTTTCCCAAGAACCATTGATATATACATACAATACCTGGAACCAGACAGAGACAATCTAATTTGGGGATAGGTTGTTTAGAGGGGAGGGTTGCAGACAGAGAGGCAGGCTTGACCTGCTAACCCTAGACAAAGCCCCCTTTCAACATACTATATGCTTCCCATGCCCTATCAAAGCTGGAAGGGGTGGTGCACGACCATTCGCCCTTCATCAGCTTGCACCCCCTTGCCTGGTTTTGAGTTCTTCAGCAATGCACTTGACATAGCAGTGTAACCACATTTTGGTTGAATTTTTAAATGTAGAGGACCAGAAAATCTTTTTAGACCTGTAAACACACACACATACACACACACACAAACAATCAACAAGTACTGCTAGCAGAACACATGCAGTACTGATAGAAGAACACAGAAGTCAGTTTCAATAGGTAGATAAATGGAGAATAGAATTGATGAGCGGCTAATCAAATACAATGCATGTGCATATTTGCAGGTGTGTAGGTGCATGTTGTATAGCCTGTGCTCAAGAATAGTACACACCCATTTACATATGCACCCATTATTACGCACTGTCAACCTCCCCCCATATAGGATGAATCCATAGGTGTGTTATACATGTACATGCATGCACACATACGTGTGTGCACATAGGGGTGTGAACCAGCATGACAGCGCATTGCTGTACAATTTAACAATCCAATGGGGACAAGGCGCATTCATGCATCGAGTATGCAGTTTGTACTTCACTTGCAATTGTATGTATTATTATATGTTTACCAATCTAAGAAGAGAACACACATATGACAACATCAGTTTTGCACCCTTCAACAATGTTGATATGTGCACTTAAGTGTTTTATCTGCTCATCCAAGAATTACTGGTAAATGCATGTAGGTCACTGGTGACAATGATTATGTCCCTCCCACTGCTAGTCCTCACACATGCCCAAAGAACAATCATGTGTGGGTGGACAATCACACACACATAAACACACACAAACACACACACACGCGCGCGCGCACACACACACACACACACACACACACACACACACACACACATACACGATGAGCAAGCCGCAAATAAGCTAATATCACGGCAACGGTCTTGTGTTGCCTCCAATACCGCACGATGAGTCCTGTATGTATATGTACAGATTATTCTTACGTATTACAACATCAGCTTTGCCTTACTCTCAATCTCCGGATCGTTGCGGTGCATCATTAAGAACAAGATAGGATTTGGACCGCGCTTTAATAAAAATATATATGATGACGTAACCAACAAATCAGACATCCCATAGTAGTGCGCTGTGCAAATGCGCTGTGCAAACCTCGATTAGTGCGTGGTGCAAACCTCGATTAGTGCGTGGTGCAAACCTCAATTAGTGCGTGGTGCAAACCTCGATTAGTGCGTGGTGCAAACCTCGATTTACGGTGGCCCTGGAGGTCGCGAGCAAACACTGCACACTTGTGGGTTTTGCGCATTACACGTCGGCCGGTTTTGTGGTTATACACTGACCACTAACACGGGTTTCGGGTTTAAACAAATAACAAAAGGCGATTTGCGTGTCCTGACATTAAACATACGTTGCAAAACAAAAGGCGGTTTGCGTGTCCGGACATAACATCGATATTAACATTAAACAAATCACGTCATACGTTGCAAAACAAAACGCGATTTTTACCTAAAACATTGCCCGTAAGTCGTTCTAAAACATTGCACGTAAGTCGTTCTAAAACATTGCACTTCAGTCGTTTAATAATATTTTAAACACAAAACATTATAGGGCCTATAACTATTAAAACTATCGACCAGGCGAGTTCACGTGGCCGCTAAGGGAGAAACGTACAAACGTGTCTGGCTGGAGGAATGCACCGAGAAGACCGTGCAGTTGAAGGTACGGACCGACACTGCGTGTTCACTATGACGCCAAGTAACCAATCTCCATGCAGGGCTTATCTTAAAATACTGGAGACAGCACAAGAATACAGGCGTGATTTTGACGTATCTGCGCACAGTCCATCACGTTGCAGTCGGGTATGACATAGGCCTACATTGTGTGATTGTGCGTGTGTGTGTGTGTTTGCGCGCGCGCGTGCGTGTGTGTGTGTGTGTGTGTGTGTGTGTGTGTGTGTGTGCATGTGCATGTGCATGTGCATGTGCATGTGAGTGTGTTGTGCATGTGGCGCACACACAGAGGGAGATTTGTGTGTCTGTATCAATGCATGTCTGTCTGCATTGTGAGTGGTGTGCAAATATGTATATCTGCATGGTGTACTTGTTACAGGCTGACATGGTTGAAACAGAAACTTGCAACAATGGGTCTAAAACGGCGGAATGTGTGTGAAACACAGCTGTCGGTTGTGTACGACGCAATAAGGGTAGGTTGCCTGTTAGATACACCACACAGCCCTATGCGGCTGGACAAAAGGGTCCATAATTAGACCATACCGTAAACCAAAAAAATCCATTGCGGCTTGTTGCCATTAAAATAGCACTTACTTTGAGAGCTGTATCTTTGCTCATTTTACCATCACAAGCTTGTTTATCCCTTCCATTTAACTGGGGTACCATCGTAGTAGAGACGATACCATATGCGCATTCGTAGTTTCGCAATTCTGAATAGCGCGCAGCCAATTTTTATACGGATATCGTAAGGGAGAGGGGTAACTTTTGGTTGAAAACACCAAGCACAGACAAATTCTCAAGAAGGTCAGTATGCCGCACCATGAACTACACACATTGAGTTATACAGAAGCACCATTCAGATGCAGCCATACTTTTTTAAACACACAAATAAGCGGTTTTGCTTTGCTATGAATAATGCGGCTGTAGTTGCTTTGTTCGGTCACATAGCCCTAGATGGAACTCCACAGAGACCAGCTCCAGAAACGTTGCAGAGTCTGTGGAAGCCTTTTGGTGGCTAAAGGGAAGAAAAGGAGGGCATTCTATCAATGTTCAGAGTTCAAAGAATGTCTCTTTAGAGCCTTTAGCATTGATAACACTGTCTCAACAACATCCGGAAATTTCTGAGTCCGGATTCTGACAAAATTATCAGTACGCCGAACACGACGAGTGTTTAGGTCCTAAACACTTTGTTTAGGTCCTAAACCATAGTTTAGGTCCTAAACTGTACGCCATGCCCATATATGGGTGCGTTCACACGGCAATACGACATATGTTTTATTGTCCGGTAACCCTAGAAATTTATGTCCATCTCTCGTTTCCAGGCCTCAATGCATCAGCTGCATACGAAAATAGATGTAGCCATGTGATGCGCCGTGCGCGTCTGAATAACTTTTCAACAGTCTCGATCTAACTCATTGGAGGTCGGCAATGACATGTTGGTGAGTGTCCGATCGTTTTAATAGTACTCCATAGTCCGATTGAGCACATCGCATAAGCGCGAGTAGAGTACCGGTATTCTAAACACTTTAAAAGTGTGCGCTCACGTAGTTACTATGAGTTATGGATGTGCGTGTCTAGTGCGCAGAGGTGTGTGTGTGCGCGTGTGGTGTGCGTGTGTGTGTGTGTGTGCAATATTTGAAGACTCCATTTAAAGTGTGAGTTTTGTCTGGCATTTCCATTGGCATTATTGTGGGGGTCACATTGACCCCTGGTTATGTGCAGCTGGTAACTCTCCTGCTGGCAGTGAGGGGTCTGGATAACTCCATCTGGAACCACTGGTTGTGCAAGGCTGCTGACTGGACTTAATTGCAGTGTGAGTGAGTCCCATTGACACCTCCATGGCTAGGACCATTGGCCCCTATTTTTATGGGGGCTGGCTGTTGGCTCAGCCTGCAGTAAGAGAGCTGACATTTCACAGTTATCAGACCCCTGGTAGCTACCATGCTGGCAGTGTGGGGGGTCTGATACTCCATCTGTGGGCATGGTTCCATAGGCAGTGATGGGGGCATGTGCAGTTCCTTAGTTCATGGCTTAGAGAAAAAGTGAATGGATTGATAACACGGGAGGGGAGTGTGGGAGTGTATGTTGTGTAGAGGGGAGTGTATGTTGTGTAGAGGGGAGTGTATGTTGTGTAGAGGGGAGTGTATGTTGTGTAGAGGGGACGTGTATGTTGTGTAGAGGGCAGTTGTATGTTGTGTAGAGGGGCGGTGTCGGTTGTGTCGAGGGGAGTGTATGGTGTAGAGTGGCGGGAGTGGTATGTGTGAGAGGGAGAGTGTATGGGTAGAGGGGGGTTGTTGGTGAGGGGAGTGGGTGTAGAGGGGAGTGTAGGTGGGGTAGAGGGGAGTGGTATGTTGTGTAGAGGGGAGGGTATGTGTGTAGAGGGGAGGGTGTATGTGTGTAGAGGGGAGTGATGTTGTGTAGGGGAGAGTGTATGTTGTGTAGAGGGGAGTGTATGTGGTAGAGGGGAGTGTATGTTGTGTAGAGGGGAGGTGTGTAGTTGTGTAGAGGGGAGTGTATGTGTGTAGGGGAGTGTATGTTGTGTAGAGGGGAGTGTATGTTGTGTAGAGGGGAGTGTATGTTGTGTAGAGGGGAGTGTATGTTGTTGTAGAGGGGAGTGTATGTTGTGTAGAGGGGAGTGTATGTTGTGTAGAGGGGAGTGTATGTGTTGTAGAGGGGAGTGTATGTTGTGTAGAGGGGAGTGTATGTTGTGTAGAGGGGAGTGTATGTTGTGTAGAGGGGAGTGTATGTTGTGTAGAGGGAGTGTATGTTGTGTAGAGGGGAGTGTATGTTGTGTAGAGGGAGTGTAGTTGTGTAGGGGAGTGTATGCTGTGTAGAGGGGAGTGTATGCTGTGTAGAGGGGAGTGTATGCTGTGTAGAGGGGTGTGTAGCTTGTATGCTTGTGGGGTGTGTAGCTTGTATGCTTGTGGGGTTTTGTCTTGTATCTTGTGGGGTGTGTCTTGTATCTTGTGGGGTGTGTCTGGGTGTGTAGCTTGTACGCTTGCTGGGGTGTGTCCCTTGTATACTTGTGGGGTGTGTCCCTTGTAAGCTTGTGGGGTCGTGTCCCTTATACGCTTGTGGGGCGTGTCCTTTGTACGCTTGAGAGGTGTGTCCCTTGTAAGCTTGTGGGGTGTGTCCCTTGTACGCTTGTGGGGTGTGTCCCTTGTACGCTGTGGGGTGGTGTCTTGTAGCTGATAGAGATGTGGCTACCAACTCACATGTACATGCAGTGCATAGTGGGTAGTGAAGAGAGTGTAAAGGTGGAGATTGTGTGGGAAAGGGGAAATGTAATCTGTTAACTGGCACTGGTGCACTCATGCAAGTTGATGTGTGTACGATCAAATGTTATAACAAAATAAACTGATGTACAAATTTAGCGGCAACAATTATGATGGTAAACATTCTTTTAGCAGATCTATTGTCTTCTTATTAAGTTTAGACGTTGATGTGAATGTGAATCCATAAGCAATTATAGCTTTCATGTGAATCTCTGAGTTGGGAAATGTTTTGTCTGGTCTCCATGCGGTTGTGTAACTGCCTTTGTACCACTGGATGACAAACGTAGAAGTAGTTGTGTCAATGGTTTCACATAGTCCCTATCCATGGTTTTCCTATAAAAGTTCATGGATGCCGATTATTAGATTGTTGCTTGAAAATGTTAACATAAATACCTGTGAACTGATCCTTTTCAGGCAATACAGCAACCATGTCACCTTCACATAGCGGCTTTTGGGAAACAGCCTTT
>JABACO010000759.1:0-21714 GCA_013339895.1 Ephydatia muelleri | reverse complement strand
TATTCACTTCGATTGCAAACCTGCTCGAAAAAATCCAGATCGTTTCTTAGAAGAAGTGCGGAACAGCAGGGTGTTCTTACTGCAAGCAATTTGCACGCCGTTGTTCAACGTGATGCGGGTAAAAAAAAAGTGCATATTAGTGATATTTTTTTAGTGCGACGCAATTTTACCTCTTAAAAGAAATACGAGTGGAAGAAGAAATGAACCAGCTTCGTCAGATTGTGCCATCGATACGGAAGGCCTTGGAGGCTCTCAAAGAAAACATGAGCGACACCACAACAAGTAAGAGAAATGAATAAATAAACAACAACAACAACAAAATAAAACAAAACATATGTATGTCGAGTTAAGGGCCAGATGCAACATATGTACGGTACGTTGTATGCAGGTAGCGCCTTGAAAAAATTGCTTACGTTGGAGTCGGAACATGGTCCGTTGTCTGGTTACCAGCCTGCAGTTTCGGAAATCGTGGATTATCTCAATTCGGTATGTCAGTTTCCAGAATATATTTGCGCAGTTTACTATCCTTACCGCTTATAACTAGGGTGGATGCATGCCCATAACTTATTTGTACATCCTTCTCCGACATGTCACACTATAGGAAAACGACTTTGAAATGCGGGCACTTCTACATTCATTTCTTGCAGCCGAAGGAAGTGTCAAATCCCAGGAGGTAACTCGCCGTTGCGCACTGTAACGTGTAACTCATTCACGCATGAATCGAGTATAATGGCTTCATTATTTCAGATCCTCTTGCATGCCCTGAGGACAACCATGGATCGCAAGGAAAGAAATTCGTTATCCGTTCAGCTGGCTTTTGTTCGAAACGTTCATCCCGACATTCTAGCACAAATCGAAAATCTCATTGTTTCAAGCAACGACACCACCGATTCTTTGATTCTATCTTACGGCGCGCTCGCCGCTTCTTCGCCAGATTTGCGACAACGCATCGTGCAGTTCTTGCAAGAACGCGTGGATAGTGCGAAGGGCAGCGCCTCCGTCTTGATTCACTTGATCCATTCTCTGGGAAACACGGAGTCGAGCTTAGCCGACAGCACGCTTCTCCAACTCATTGCTCACGATAATTCTGGTGTTCGACTGGCAGCTGTGTATGCACTTCGGTATAGCGTTGAGTCGAAGGACGTTCAAAATGAGTTTTTAGTCAGCCTTCGCAATCATCAAGATACCGACTTTGCCGAGATGGTAGCACGTGCTCTTATTGCAGGAGCTGAGTCAAAGCAGCACTCTGGGACCGTTCCGGTTGGAGACGCTCTGTTCGAAGCGCTTATGCAACATGCGAAGAACGATACCGAGCTTCGCGCTATGGTGTACTACTACGTTACGTTGCTAGGCCAGAAGGCCCCCAAGGAATGGAAGCCTATGATACGCCCGGCAGCGATCCAAAAACGAGGCACCACCTGGAACGACAACAGTAACCCTCTTTACAATTTAGTGCAAGACTCGAATACCCGCAGTAGTGACATTACTAACTACCCAGTAAATAGGGCCTACATATGGAGCAAATCGCTAGGAGTGTCCGACATCAGACTTGATCTGGCGTTTGGTGCCTTTGCTGGACTCGGAGGGAGCGCAAATCCCACCTGTTTTAAGCTGTTTGCCAAAGGCATTGCCCGTGGATACGCCTTCGGACACACAGCTACCGCATTTGAGGCACTCATCACGAGCGAGAATAAACCTGGAGCGAACAGCATTGTTAATAGACTGTACGTCAGTATCGTCGGGAAGGTGCTAGTTGATTACTCCAAGGAGATACCTACCTGTAAGGTCTGGAGCTACCCTCTGTACAAAAGT
Source organism: Ephydatia muelleri (assembly GCA_013339895.1). Lineage (NCBI taxonomy): Eukaryota > Metazoa > Porifera > Demospongiae > Spongillida > Spongillidae > Ephydatia > Ephydatia muelleri. The sequence goes on along the minus strand of JABACO010000759.1, from coordinate 19,902 downwards.
CCAGAATACACGCTTTTGAGCTTCAAGTATTCCATATTCATATACATCGGTACTCTGGATTTCTCGATCGGTCTGAGCACCAATTTGAGAGTTACGGCATCGCTAACTGCCTGCATCAATACTTGCCTATCGGCTAAGGCGGCCTTGACGCCGCAGATAACTATAAAAGTTACTGCTGGTGCCTCCATCACTCTCATCGTAAGTCGTACTAACTTCTAAAATTCAGTAATTTGTTCTGTGTTTTTTTTTAAGGAAGCAGTTCGCGTTGGAATTAATGTTGAGGGATCATTCCAATACCAAGTGAATCCTCAGATCACTGGAAACTACCTACTGCTGCGTGGACCGTTTGAATTCTGCCTCTCACTGACCCACGGGTGGCCAAACAATGGCATTGGCTTATACGTCTACTACCAGCTACGAAGCATTTCATGGTGCAAAGGATTGTGGGGTCTATATTATGTGAGTAAACTACGGAGTTTGATTTTTGTTGCAAGATAGATGTTTTACTGTGCATGGTTTGTGATGAAACAGCTCTTCTCTATGTGTGTTATCTGTCACACACTCACACAAACACACACAGCACACACACACATACACACACATGGGCGAAAACTGACACAGTCAAATGTCTCAATTATTATTCATTTACATGGAATAACAAAAGCAAAATCAGTGGCTATATATAGTCAGCTGATTTGAAGCTTCTGGTCTTGTTGCTTGAATTTAATACGTAGACCCAATAAGCACAGTAGTGTAGATACTGCACATGAGGAATTAAATTCACATGCGGGTGGGTGGAGAGAATGGAAGGTTGTGAAGACTAAGATGCATCTACAGTACATCAAATATTCCTTAAAGACTATCTAGTGACTTTGCAGCACATGAGCATTCCTGCAACCTTCAACCTTCACTTGACTACCTTACCAATACAGGGTTTAGCTGATGATACTTGATAGATGTTTGAATAAATAGTTGCATTGAACTGCTGATTTCGCAGTATGTTTAATTCCAGTTTTCGTAAATGAATAAAACTACTATCCTGCAACGATTGGAATACAACAGTACCAGTTTACATGCATTTTCTTTTGACTTTCTACTTTGTCAACAGCAAGTCATGTCGAATCTTTACAGAATTTATGCACTTTTATTCCTCTTTCCTTTCAGCCATGCGGATTTGGATGGGGGTGATAAAAAAAAATGGGATGCAGCTTCAAAAGAGTGGCAGTTACCGAGCTCTGATCTCATTACCCTTTGGAGCAGTTGCGACCCTGCAAAGCTCCAATGTCCAATTGTTTACTAATAGCATTAACAGCTGCTTCTTTTAGTGCATAGTACATTATTAGCTGGCATTGCTGAACGATTTTGAGCTTGCATTATTAAAATCCTGATTTAGTGTAGTGATTCAAATAATTTGCTTATTGTTACTATTACAACAGGATTTAGTTTTTTAAAAGTACATAATAATAATAAATGTCTAGCAATACATGCACAATAAATGCAAAAGTAATAATCATAACAAGAAATAAATAAATAAATGAATAGATACAAAGGAAAGTGTTAATCAAAACTTGATAACTCTGTTGGCAGCCCTGCACCATCATCTATACCAACTCCACTCCTCCACTTGGTTTGAGATCCATGCAGACAAAGATTTGTGGCTCTGAGGATAGCAAAAGAGAGCCTTGTGCATAGCCATCCTGCGATTTGTCCAAGAGGTTTATCCCATTTCATGCTGATTCTTTGGGCCAGTCGTTTAAGTAAGAAGTTTGCTTCGCTGCCCAGCATTCCATCAGTGGATACCACAAAAGGTGTGAAGGATGCCCGTCGTGCTTCAGCAGCGCCATTGTATTTCCTTTTCTTCTCTGTTCTGCTGTGGAAAGTACTGCAACTGTGTTATGATGCATGTACGCTGATGCATCAGTGTCCACAACACGCACATCAAGCAATACAGGCTACTGTTTGAGGTGGCCATAGCCCTCTGATGCTGATGTCTGCAATCAAGGCAGGAGTGCCATCCCTGGTGCTAGCCACCTGCACTATTGGCTCTTTTAGCACATTATTGAACACTATTGAGGCCAGATCCCCTAGTGCATCTCGTACATCATTGTGGCGCTGGGTGACTAGGCCTCCCTTTTTGCAGTCCAAGGCATGCTCAAGATCAAATAAAGCACCACATCCATCACAGGTAGCAGGCATGTTAAGTAAAGGTCTCTATCTCATTGACAATGCATCACAGAATTCCATTGCAGACAAATCAAAATGATGTGAAAGCTGTGGCAATACTGTTAGCCACGAAGAAGTTTTACCATCAATTGAACGGTGTAATGCTTATGCCAAGAATAGCTTCTTGTCTGATCTGGTCATGATGTTTAAGGCTGTTACGCATGCATCATATTGCCTCAGAAAGTTTCTTGTTGTGGTCCAAGCATGGAAAAAGACCCTTTTCCTTTGATTGCATCAACAATTATTAAGCTCATCCCTGTTCTTGATGTTTTATAAGCACCGTCTGCTGTTTCAATTGGATTGCGTACTCCCATTCCACCCATTCGAACAGGGAGTGTGAATAACTGTTTCTTCAGTTTCAGAGATAGCTCCATCAAAAAACTGCTGGCCAAAAAGACTGGTTCAGAGCATCCCAAATAGGAGCAAAATCAGATCAGCACCACAATCAGGCACAACCTTTGAAGATATGCCCACTCAAATTGTAAGGACTTTGACAAGGCAGCAAAAGCAGCCTGAGGGTAGATTTCAGCAGCTTTGCTCAGTGTGATGATACTTGCAGGCCATTCTTTGATCTTAGACTTAACAAATTGGCTTGTGCTATCATTGTCTCCTATAAACCTCCCAAGAAACAATGTCCTCCCACACTTATGCCTAAGGGCTGTAAGAGGGCCTTAGCTTCAGCCATGATAGTTGAATCAACTATAAGAACAGTTTTCTTGGGTTCTGGATAGTAGCCATATTTGTGTCCCAAATCACATAAAGATAGTTAGTGCGTGCACTGCTGATTTGCAGATGCCTTGACCTCTAATTAAAGCACATACAAGTTTATGACGTTACGTCACGGGCAAAAATAAAAAAAGACAGAAAAAGAAACAAAAAGAAAAAGAAAAGAAGCAGAGGCGATGCATGTCTGTAGACAAGTCGATGGTAGATTTATCTACAGCTGAGCTGTTGAGCTGTAGATCCGGACACTCTAAACTAGTAAAACCACGTGAGGAGTGAATGTCACATAGATATCTTTACAGACCCCTTTCCGCGACATTCCAGGAAGAATCAAAACATTAGCGGCCATATTGTTATGGACCAAAACCTGTGCGTTATTTAGAATTTTGTGTATACACGATGACAATGACGCAATTATTCGTTAAAGATGCTATCGGAGGAAAAGGAGGCGTTTTTTCCGTAGACACGCAGATCTATGAGTACGTAAGAAGTGGATTGCTGCTCTAGGTTTTGAACCACCAAAGAATGTTAGGGTTGTCTACAGTAACCATTTCCAGAGATAATATATAAGGGATTGGCAACGCGTCACGTGAGCCATAGAGATTCGCAATTTTTCGCGTGCCATCCGACCTGCTGTGAATCGCACCTGGCGTAGAAGTGAGGACAGAGTCTAAAACTCGCTGGTTTGATTGAACTAAAAGGAGAAGGCTTATTTTATTGTAATTTTCAAAGTTCGCCATCACATGCACTACGTGTTGCTCTTTTTTGAAGGCCGTGAGTGTTCTGTTGCTCAGTTTCGAGCTTTTTTGCCAAAATTGCGATTTTTTCCAGAGCGCCGTTTTTTGTGGGACAGTATCTTACGAATCGATGGTGATTTCTGTTTGAAAATGGCTCTATAACGTGCAAGATGGTTAAATTGTAGTGTGGTATTGTTTGTTTGTAACGGCAGTGCTCAGAACCGCTCCAACAGAACGTTGGATATGGTAATTTTGTGGGAAAATGTAGCCTTTATCGTGTAAGCTAGATCGCTATATCTGACGCTGTCTCTAGCTCTTGGTTTATATTTTAGCATCCGAATATTTTATATATAGCGCGCGACTACGATACGGCTTGTATTGTGTCAAAGGTGATGGTTTTATGGTTGTTTCTAACTTGCTAGCCCATTTTGCAGTCTACAGCGGGTTACAACGCAATTAGCTACTCATCACCATCCTATAATGATAATTGACCTATTTGTGGCGGTATACGCGCATACATTTGTTGGTTGTGGGTTCGAGTACAGGTGCGGATGGCACGCTCTAATGCGTGAAAAGTGGGCCCGTTTCCAATCCCTTAATATATTATCTCTGCCATTTCGTTACAGGTAAGACTCGTTGACCTTCATGATATCTTTTATTGCAAATCTTGTTTTTGTATAGGTGCACCTTCAAAGGATGAAAACACCATGTTGACTATGTGCCATCTGTGCTTTGGAAAAGAAATACCAACAGACGAAACCTGTGTCTTCTGTCCATCATCCTCGTGAAACTGCAGGTAATGAGAAACCTATATCCTGCATATGTACTGATGGTGATGAGGAAACAGAATCATGCATAGATGGAGATACATATCAGCAGGAGGGCATTAATGGTACTATGATACAGATTGCATCAGTGATGAAGAACTAGTGAATGGCATGGGTGACAGAGGCGATGCTGACAATGATGAGGAAACAGAGTCCTGCATAGACACTGTCTCGATACCTGATGATGAATTAAACTACATAAGTGATGTTGATACACAAGGAGAGGAAGAAATATGTCAGGAGGAAGGCTTGAATGGTAACTGTGATGCAGATTACATCAGTGATGCAGAACAGGGATGGCACTCTAGCACTGGTATACTGCATGATCTGTTTTACCAGAGCAGAAGGAAACACTTTTCCTCCACAACTAGCTACACATCCAACCAGTGATGCTGTTATTCTGCCAACACGATGCTCAAACCATAAGTAGTGCTTGCTTGCCCTCTTGTAGACTGCTCTAAAAATAATGCCTCTGTCTCAGTGATGACAATTGAAGAGCACCTAGCCACTTCTGAAAGCCTTGTGTCTGTGTAGGCACAGTTCTTGACATCAAAGGTGAGAGTGGTAGAGGAAGGCTTATATCACGGGTAGTTGTGGGTGCTTTGGTCGTAGCGTAACCAGGCTCAGCTGAAGATTGCAGCAGTTGGATTGACCTTATGAACAGATTGCAGGCATAGTCATACTGATGACATTGCGATGTCGATCATGATTTGCTGATTTTGGCCTTTTTTTCAGCAGCTTTCTGTAATTTAGTTTGTCGAAAATCGATGTCTATAACACGAGCTGGGTTAGCCTAGAAAGTGCAATGTTGCATGGTAATATTGCATGGTTTGAATGGTTAATATTCACAAGGTTTTACCTTTGTGAAAATCAGCATGGCGGACGTATATTGTGTGACACTGACGTATGTCAGATTACGGAGCGGTCACATGACACAGGAAAAAGGTCTGTACCGGCAATTGTACTGCAAACTCATCTAGAACTCAGTAACGGTACATGTCCGATAGCGTCATCCCGAGAGTACCCAGCCGGGTGTACAAAAATTCCATCTCACTGTACACCAGAACTGAGATCCCACAGCACAAGCATGTGTGTCATGGCATTTCTAGCCTGGGCTAAAATAGGTAAGATCTAGTTCCTTCTACAAAGTTCTAACCATGCAAGTTTCTAATAAGAAGTCCTCTGAGGCGTGCCAGATATGCGCAAGGTGCGACTGGGGGAGCTTCACTTAGGCAACCTGGTTAGAAGTTTGTAGAATGATTGCCTATTCTCGTACCCAGACCCTTATTCCCGCAGCTGCGGATGGGTTAAAAAGGTGAAAGTTTAAGGATTTCTGCAACCTTCTGAGTCATCCAGAGGTCAAGCTTTTTCTGATTAATTGACTCCAATAGCCTTTTGCATTGAATGGATGGATGCTTTCTTCCAGGATTATGAGAGAACACCTTTTTCTGTGAGAGCTCTGTTCTTCAGATCTTCAGCTTCTGACCTTGTCGTATGGTTGTAACCCATACACCAGTACTTTTGTCAAACTCTTCAAGGATATATTTTAAAGCGCCGATAATTGCCTGTAGAGTTTTATTGGCACCCAAATGACAGATTGTGCCCTCCAGTAGTTTATACCATGTGTAGGTCAGCTGGTATGTTGTGTCCAGGTCCACCCTCACTGTTGATGAAGCGGCCCCACAACATCTGTTCAGTATACCGTTTGGGCAAAATGTAGTAATACTGCATTTGTATGTTTAATGCTTCTATGCAGTAATTTTTATGCTTAGTAGCATGAAAAAAAAGAAAAAAGAAGAAAATATTTCCAGCATCTTAGGACTCTGTTTTCACCCCCTTCGCGAATACCATCTTTGAATTCGAACAGTAGTAAGCCCAGTGACAGTGTCTCCTTAGCAAACTCCTGTACACTGTCTATTGAAGGGCAGGTTGACTCAGATGTCCCAGCAATGTATTCAATTCTGACCATTTCACAGATCAATGTTATTACTAATGACTTCACCGCTGCCATAGGCTTATCACTTGACAAGATCTTTGAGGACAGTTCAGACATGTTTCTGACTCCTGCCATCTGAATTGCAGCTGACATGCATGACATGTGCTATAGTTGCTAGCTGCATAAACTCTTCACAAGCAGTAAGGTCCTTGCTGACGTCTGTTATTACATTCCGTTTGTTGATGAGGTTTCTTAGCTGGAAGAGAGTCCCAGTATCCATACCTGAGCAAGAACTGTACAGCCTCTTCCATATCACCTGTGCATCAATCAACAGAAAAGATACTGACGTCAATGAAGCCGGTTGTTTTCTGTCTCGCTTTTCAAGACGGGGGCCGCGCACAGCTTGCAACGATACATACGACACAGGCTTTTGCGGCCATATATTTTGTGGACAAAAAGTATGTAATCCGAAAAATTGAAATGATTGCGTAATGCCTATAGCAACGCCCTTGACAACCTGGAGAGCTGAAAACGTAAAAAGACAGGATGGCTACAAGCGCCATTTAAAAGCAGATTACAAAAGAAGTTACAGTTTCCTCTTTTTGATGCAAGTCATTACGGCCAGCAATTCTTGCCACGGCAAGTTATGGCTGTTGAAAGCGGGTAACCCTCGACGTACCTTTCCTCTTCGAAGTGTGTTTTCCACGTTCCCAACCGATAGAAAGTTTGAATTCAAGCTAGAAATTAAAGGTAACAGAAGGTACTAACTAGTTCTCGTATGTTCTTGTAGCCACGATTTTTTTACCAGCGATACTTACTGTTGATTATCCTGAATAGACCCAAGAACTCCGGACGTGACATCACTAATCAACTAGTCTCGTACCCAGACCCAGATTCCCACAGCTGCGGATGGATTACATCACCGCGTAGCGGTGATGTAATCCATCCGCAGCTGTGGGAATCTGGGTCTGGGTACGAGACTACTAATCAACGTACTTCACGAAGTATACGTTAATGAGTGATGTCACGTCCGGAGTTCTTAAAAGGGAAGGGTCTATTGCGGGATTATTTCTTTTAGGAGGAGGCGCCACATTTTGTAGGGCTGCAATCAGTAAGTGCTCCTTAACAATGAGCAACAAATGTTTCACAGGATCTGTTACCGAATGGTACATCCTTTGCAAGGTGCATGAATGGATTGGCTTCTTTCTCACCCCATGAGACCGAATCCAATATGTGTTTGCCATGCCAATACGCTCTTTGAGCATATTTTATTCTTAGTTGTACCTGGAGGGTCTTGTGTATATGGTTGCCAACTAGCACACCACCTAAGTATTGTTGCCAATGGATGTTAAAAGATTGGAGGGCTTCATCCAATTGCTTGACAAAGGGACCAGCAAATTCCTTGTCAGTCACTTTGGTGCTGTTGATTATTTCCTCCTTCTGTTTGCTTGCTTTCAATCAGTGTTTGTTTAATCCTTACCATCTTCTCTACAGACTGTCTCATGTATTGCACCTGCTGAACGATAATCTGAGTTTGACCTATGCCATGAACCACTGGATGGTACAGTCTGTGCATACCAATGCCCTACATGGTAGCTCCAAGCTCCAGTGGTTGGCTCACAATCATTAGGCATATGGGACACCACAGCTGCTCCAGGATTACTGGATGATTGGAACTGTGCTCATCCAGTGAAAATCCCATTTGGATGGGAGGGGCAACTGCACGAATGCCAGCAACAATTTTGTGTGGACTTAAGTTGGCTGGTTGACCACCTGACTTTTGTCGTTGGTTGTTTTGGTAAGAAAAGACCAGTGTAAACTTACATGTATACATACATGTATACATGCATCAATTCAGTACACATAATTATTTTATGGTACCTTCTTGCAGACAACTGCTGTGCACTGTCCAATCAAAAGGGCGAAGTAAACTATGTACTCTTCAGATAATTTCCATCCATCACTTATTTGCATAAACAAAAGATTGTGGGTGAGTGGCCCATTATGTCATTGCCTGTGTTAATTGCACAGACTGAGTGCAAATCGTCTGCAAACTCTCTGCACTTGTATGAACTCCTTTTTCCCCTTTCTAGCCTCCGTCAAGAAGCATCATCCAGCATCTCGTACAACACACTGCAAATAAGTTGGTTGCAATGCACAGTGGGTTAGGACCCAGACATTTAAGTAGGGTATAATGTATATGTTTTAATTTTTATAACACTTTGCAGCACTATAATCTGCAGGAGAAATTTCCATAATGTTTATGGTTAATAAGTGACAGTCCGCCAAAGCATAAATAAGGAGAATTTTATTAAAAGTGTAAAAGTAATTATATTTTGTTGGAATCTTAAAGGATTGAGTTATATATATGTTTACTACATAGAATTTTGTCTCCTGTTTCTAATGATACTAATTTGTAGTGTTTTGTTATATTGAAGACGTGAATTTTGTAAGATTTTCCACAAAAATTGTACTCGTACCAAGTTTAAACTCATTTCTAGTCAAATCTACAGCTATCTGGGCCATACATGACACATAACTACGATCAACCATCATTTGGCACTAGCAACATAGGCGCCGCCTCCCGCCGCGTTCTAAGTTAGAGCGACAAAAGTTAAAAACAACAGCAGTATACACAGCGCCATGTTTACAATAATTTCATTAATAACATACATTTAACACAAGAGTGGACCGCGGGAATAAGACTTGCGAGACTTACTGGCAACTGAGCCTTTCACAACGCTACGCCGCGCTGTCCTTTTGTTGTGTGCGGACAATAACACAATACAGCCCGCGTTTTGTTCATTGTAGAGGCCTGTGTGTGCTTGCTGGCCTGCGGCGCATATACTCATGCATTTAAGACGTGTGTGCAAACATTTGTAACGGCTAGTTTTGAAGTGATAGTGATTGTATCCTTTCTGTGCATCGGTGATCAAAGTTCGTTCGTTCGTTCATTTCGTTTTGTTCGTTGGCGGCTGCTCGATTATGGCTGAAGAGGTTGAAAATACCGGTAAACGTAAAATAGACAATGGTGAAGCTTGGGAGAAATACGTAATATTATTAATGTTAATCATTAAACTTGATTAATAATAAACATTTTCTTGTAACACATAACCAGAATAATTACAACATATCATTTGTTTTTCTAAATTCACTAATGTCTACATGACCCCTATTTTTAAACCACTGTGCAATGGTAAACCAATTTTGGTTTAGCCTTTGGACTACACAGTGTAAACCAAACTAGGTTTATACGTTAAACTAAATGAATTTGGTTAAATGTTTAAACCGTATTAGTGGTTTTATTAATTTTTGGTTTAAAGATTAAACCAAAGATTTTAAAAAGTAAAAAAAAAAATAATTAGCCACGAACGTGATTTGAACTCTTATGGCCTTAAGATGCTTACGACTTCACCGTCTTGACCATCTGGCTATCTTACAACTCTGTTAAAAGGCTTTCTCGAATGCTCATTAGAGCAAAACCCGGCATTTACACTCTTAGCCTTTTAACAGAGTTGTAAGATTAAACCACAAAATTGGTTTGACATTTTGGTTTAACCGTGAAACCAGTTAAAATTTAAACCACTGGTTTAATTTTTCTTGGTTTACCATTGCAACCAACTTATTTGCAGTGCACATCATGTCTTTCTTTCTCATCACAGAAAACCAGCTCACTATCTGATTTTACACTTGGCACTCAGTCTTCATGTTAATCAATTACACTCCATAAATGACGTCACGGGGGCTCTTTGTGCGCCTTACCTCTTTGGTTAGGCATTTTACCAGACCCTCTTTTCGCGTAGCGGTGATGTAATCCATCCGCAGGGAATAAGGGTCTGGGTACGAGACTATTATAGCCCAGGCTACATGTAAATCTGCATTTCTGTATACTCAGGTATACAAACGTCCGAGTTGACGCTCAGGACACTAGACCAGGCCAGTAGGCTGTTTGGGGGTGGGGGGTGGGGGGTGGGGGGGGTTCGCAAAGCAGTAATAGTGGAATTCAGGGGGATGGGCACCACTTACGGGGATGGTGCACAGCGGCTGATCCAGGTAAGGGGGGAGGTGGGGGTCCCGGGAACCCAGTTAAGCCTCCCCAGTCTACAGGCTTGTAGACATTAACTCTGCACGCGCATGCAGATAGCCACTATTAATACCTAAGCTTTATTTTTCTTTCTCAATATCAAGCGCGCATTAAATAGATTGTATCCATAGCAACAGTATGTCCGAAGACCCTGTGCAAATATGTACTTGGGTTGATCTTTCTCTCACAGATGTAGAGCGTATCTTAGAGTCGTCAGAGATTTCGAATGAAGCTTTGCAGAAGACTCTTACGGAGCTCTTGGGGCTTGCAGGCTCTACATCTAGCAAACATGTTTTGATAGAACTGGACATGTACTTCTACGCTATCCTATTCGCCAAGAAGGAGGCTTTCAGCCCGGCGCAGCTATCGGCGTTCTTCACTATACTCAAGTGTGTTCACAAGATGTGTATTTCCACTCCCTACGACAATATGAGCGAAACCTTCGACTATTTTAAGGCGCTGCTTGTACGTCACAGCGTGTTTCGGCCTCCATACAGCACCAGTCTCTATAGCATGACACAAGTGAAGGCGATAACAGAATACGTCCTGAGCACCTATTTCAAGCACTTCAAACTTTACAAGTATTCTTTCACAAAAAAGGTTGTGTTGGACCTAAAGCTATCGTACCCTGGAATCCCAGACACCCCAGAATCAGAGACGGCAGAAGTCACACCAAATATTAAAGCAGCTAGAGAAGAAGGGAAACGCGAAGAGCAAGGTAACGCCCACTTGCGTTCGGTTTTTTTTATGCAAATGATAATTCGTGTTATATGGTGTGTTCTATATCCATGTGTTTCAATGCTATGCAATTATAGTAGGTACTCTCATAGAGCATACTGAATACCTTGCCCAAGAGACGAAAGAAGAGGAACCATGTAGCCCGCAAAAGCTGCAACTTCAACAGATCATTCAAGCCAGCCTCACTGAACAGATGAAACAGCTTCAGGTACCATGCACGGCTGCACAAGCACCATATGCATGCACAAAAAACATTAGAGCGACGCAAACACAACCACTCACACACACAACCATACACACACTACACACACACAATACCACACTCACACACTACACACATACAAACACAATACCACACTCATGCACACACACTGCACTCACACACACATTCCAGCTGTGGTCAAACTGTTGCTCCATTGATGCAGGCCTCAGTGGAGCAAGAGCTTTCTGCCCAAGAGAAGAAGCTGAATGACAGGATCACTGCTTTGGAAACATCAGTTCAGGGAAAGCTAAAGAAAGGGAAATGATCACTTGAATAGCTCTGCTCATATTGCACATAATGCACCAGTGTGTGTGCAAACATACACTTGTGTATGTATGTCCCTTCATGACCCAACCATCCATGTTCACAATTCATAAAATAGAAAAAGTTATTTTCCGAAAATGTTGCTTTATTGTAGGTCTACACAAAATGGCTGAACCAGCAAGCATGCAATGCATGTGTACGGTTTATTCTGGATTCTTCTTAAGGTCCGGATTTGGTGCAATCAGTCCGTACTCCACTGCCTTCTGCAGCGCTCTCTGTGCGCATTCCTTCTGCTGCTCAGGGAATGACCCTATCGCGTATGCCTGCAGTATCTCCAAGAACTCTCCCTCCAGCAGCTTGGCAGCTATCTCCTTGCTCGCACCAATGAGATTGGCCAGAATGTAGAGTCCCCTGAAGTGCAAGTCGACATTGTCCCCCGTCACGAGCTCCTTCAAGATTTCTGGTGCCGCTTTAACCTCCATTATTTTTTGGCAGATCTTTGGATCGTGAGAGATTTGTGCCAGTCCCCCGGAGGCAGCCTTGGCAAGAGCCACGTCGCTCTCTCCCGAGAATAATGTCCACAACTTGACCCTCTCCACTTCCTCACTGTAGAACCTCTTGTGGACCTCCTCCAGAGAGAGAAGATTGCACATGGCTTCCGTGGCTGCCCTCCTGATGAGCTCGTGCTCCTCAAACATGAGCGACTCTATGAGCGGGAGCGCACCTTCCTTGCATATCCTCCGCCTCACGTCCTCACTCATGCTGCCCAGGTTGGTCAAGGCCATGAGGCCCTCAAACTGCTGAAGACCATGCTCGGCCTTGAGGAGCTGCACCAGGGGCCGCACAACCTCCAGGGCCCTTTGCCCCGGGAAGGCCAGCTTTGGATCGCAAGTAATCCCGATCTTGGCCAGGGCCTGGGCGGCCACTAGCTTCCCGGTGTCTGTGTTGTCCAGTGCCAGAGGGATCAGGCACTTTGCCCCGCCCTGCTGGATGACCGCACCCCTGTGAATCACCTCAGCGGTCAGTGCTAAGAAGACGCGGGAAACTTGTTCCCTTGTCCTCTTGCTCTCGCTTTTGGCCAGGGTGAGCAGGGAAGGTACAACACCTGCGTACAGGAGTGCGGCCACACGCTTCTTCACGTGTTCCTCGCTGTCCAACTCGTGTTCCTGAGGCACGTTCTCTCCTGCAAACTTCCCCAATGCCTCCAGCTCCGGATTCTTCTCTGCACGATCGTAGCTGTTGGTCAGGTTGACAAAGATGGAGGCAATTCCATAAAGCAGGGATGGGTCGCTGCCAACCGCCATGCTGAAGAGGGTGTTCAGTGCTGGGGTGTCTGCAATAAGGGCTTCCTTGGCCTCAGCGTCTAGGGTTAGGAAGGCCATGCCCTCGGCCGCCCACTTCCGAATACTCTCCCCCTTCTTGGCGCCGACCAGAAACTTCCTACATATGTGCTCCAGTTTCGCCGTCGAGCCATCAGCCATGGTGCGGGCATTCACGTTGCTGCCCCCAACAGAACCGAGCTTGCACAGCCCCACGAGGGCCCTTACCTTGACACGGTCATCATTTGAAGCGTGCAGGCTCTTCAGGGCCGGGAGCCCTTCAGCCATGATGCCCTGACACCGGTCCTTGTCGGAAGCCGCCAGTGCCAGGACTTCGGCTGCCACAATCTGGCAGGAAGGGTCCTCAGACTTGGCCATCTTCAAGGCCCTGGTGAGTACCAGTTCTTCTCCAAGTACTTTGTTTCCGACTTCCGTCACACCTTCGATGATGGCTGCCAGAGCAGTCAGGCCACTCACCTGGCTCTCCGCATCCTCCTTGCTCAACCTGGTGAGCACGAACCACGTGCATTCCTCCAGCAGCTTCCCTTGACCCTTTCCCATGTGCTTGTGTAGCGTTGATATCGCCAAGGATACACTGACGCGCGTGTTCTCACCCACGGGTGGGCCACTACCCACACTGCTAGTACTGGCTGCGAGCTGGAGGAAGGACATGATGGCTGACTCCTTGGTATACACGTCCACCATGTTGGGAATGGTGGTGGTGATGGTTTCTAGGATGAGGTCCCTTGCATTGGCAGAGACATTGATGCTCGTCAGGGAGGAGAGCAGTACGCGGACCACCGGGGTCAGTAGGGCACCAGAGGCGAGTACGAGAGCCCCCTCGGGGCCCTTCCCCGCCTGTGCATGCGCGCCCGAGACGGCCAGGAGGGCGTGTCTGAGAACGGATACGGCGCTAGTGTGAACGGACGAGAGCGGAGAGGCGAGGAGGGAGCGAACCTTTTCGAGGGAAAGAACCTGGATGACGGCGTGAGCGCGGGTAGGGCTGTCGGAGCACAACCCCACGAACGTCTCGAGGATGTGATGCACCACTTCCGCGTGGTCCGAGTCGAGAAGCGAGACAAGCTGGGGGAGCCCCCGGGCCTGGAAGATCCTCTCCGCCCCCGCGCTCTCGCGGCTCAAGATGGCGAAGTTCTTGGCCGCCTGAATGAGCTTGTCTTTCGGGAGAGACGGGTCCGAGACGGCCGTAAACATCTCGGCCACAATGCCGTCGGTGGACTGCATCTTCTCCGCTTGTTTCTTTATGGTGGCCGTGAGCCGTTGAGCCGCTTCTATGGCGTCCGCGTTCTTTGGCTCAATGGCGAGGACCTGCTTGATGTCTCGGAAGGCGCCCACGGAATTTCCCAGGCCTTCTTGGGCAAGTGCCCGACGATAGAGGGCCTTGACGTCATTTGGTGCCACCAAGAGGGAGCTGTTGGCGTCGCTTAGGGCGTTGTCGTACTTATCTAGCTTCAGCCAACATGCTGCTCTGTTGCTGTAAAAGACCGCAGCCTCTTTGCTGCCCGGAGGGCAGACCTCTATCGCTTCGGTGTAATTTTTGATGGCTTCGTCGTACCTCTTGGCCTTGAAATGCGCGTTCCCGCTCTCCTTGGCCCTCACTGCTCTCTGCAGGGGGTCTTCAGCTTCATCCGACATTCGGAGCAAACACTCTGTACAGTTCCCAGACCGATGAACACTGCGGTTTATAAAACGTAATAAAACGGGGGGCTTTATGTAGAATTAAACCCATCGCTGTTCCAGAACTGTGATCATGGACCCCGGCGTTGATTAGAGAGAGAGAAGCGTTCAAAAAGCATGCACTCGCTATTCCTGTGATTGAAAAAAGGTCCGAATCGAAATCATCATCAGCTAAAGTTAGTAAAAGTAAAAAGAAAAAATCTAAGCTTCAGAAGCCGAAGCCGCAGCCGTTGGGTAAGCTTTGAAGCGCCTTTAGTGGTGGTAGTTAGTGTCCTGCTTTAAAATCTTTGTTTCGGGGGGCTTTCGTCAGAGCAAACACGTGCATGTCCACAACTAAGCCTGATTACATTTGTGATACAAGAAACCAGAAAGCCTGTATCTACGGTACAAACATTGTTATTTTTCCTGGGGGGGGGGGGTCGCGGGATAATACAGCGGGGGATGTTGCTGAGATCAAGAAAGCTGCAAGTCTTGGGCGCCGCTCCAACAACCCTTACCGTGTACTCAAGTCGGTGGTGGACATGCTGCGTCAGAGGTACATGTCCAAGAACTACGAGCCTATGTCCGCGGAAGAGATCCTTACCCTACTGGACCTCACCGACCTAGCTACAGAGACTAGACTATGGCTGGTTCAGGTAGGAGGCCACGATGAAGTAGCCGTGTAACCTCGTGCACGTGTGTGACGTGTGCTTACTACGCTTTTGCTGAAGAAATAATAACTGCAATACAGTGTTTGTTTGTCTGTGTTTGTTTTAACTTGTCTGAGTAGAAATGGTCATCACGATGATGAGCATTATTTTTTACACTGCATAACTAAGGTGTACTAAAGATACACACACATCTTGTATTGATTTTCAGGCTTTGGGTGAGAACGCCAAGATACAGCACTATCCTGAGTCTAACAAGTTCCTATTTAAGGTATCATTGTGGGCTGTTGGAATATGTACGTATAGCTGTGCTCCTCACTCAGACATCTTGTGGTGCTTTATGTTAGCAACCCACATATTTATCTACTTCAACGACTCGCAGCTAGTTTTACAGAGGCGCAGATGGTGGTCTCAGCTTCATCAATTAAGGATATAGACAGGTGTTGGGTCTGTTGCCATGAATGGTCACTAGTCCTGTGCTGTAATCAAATGCGTCCACCTTGTGACATAATTCGAATATTACATGTACCTACATGTGTGCATGCATTGCATGCAGTGTGTTGTAGAATGAAAGCATGCTTATCGTTTTAACCCACCTACAGTAGCCCATGAAAATGAATAAAGTCGTCAGCATTTTCTCCCATGCACATAATGTTTCTAGCAATGCTATTGGCATGCATGCTCTAGGGATCATTAGAAAGCTCCATCCAAGTTCTTATTAATGGCTATCCTGGTTTGTAGCTGGAAGGTGTTGGTAACTTCTGAAGTCAGTGAGTTGAGGCAAAATGATAGCACGTGATGTGGCCAAAGCTACCATGTTTGGCTACTGTGGGCCAATCTAAGTCTCAAAAGAACTGTTGCATTACCAAAAGTTTTTCTCCTATTATGACGAAAAACACCATTGACCATGTGGGCTGAAAAATCACATTGTGGCAAAAAAGTGTCACAGTTTGAACAAATGCATACATTTTTGTGAGGAAGTCTAAGCTTTATCAAAGGTACCAGTACGAAGCCCATGTAGTTGCCCATATTGCATTACCGATACTCCAGAAGATATCAAGAGCTTTTTGTGGTAGTGGAGCCTTGCCAAAGCATGATAATATAAATGGAAAGGGTAACATCTTTGGATAGAGGGGTGCTATTGATTGGTGCAAACAGTGGTCCAAATTAAGTTCACTTTTTGTTGGGAAAATTGATTCGAAGACGAAATTTTCTCAATTTGTGTCGTCAAGGTTACTAACTATGCATCACGTCTTGTATATATTACCATGTGAGTGGTACTTGTTAATACTTTGCATTTGTTTACACCTTTTTCTTTTAGCTATTCAGTATCCACTGGTGATTTCCCAACCACACCCACTCCAACCACACCCACATTGTGTCATCCACTAACTCTGCCCCTGCTAGTCATCACTCACCCCCACCACTGACATTATGATCAAGCCCCATTATTCCAAGCCCCACCCACTGATCTGATTTCCAAGCCACACCCATTGATCATCTCACTCCTCAGCCTACCCTGGGCTTTGCAGTGAAGAACCGGCACCAGCTGCTGCACAAGCTGAAAGAACTCGACAGAGATGGATTGGGTGGTGTGTCTATGACGGACATCAAAGAGGCACTGCCCAATGCAGAGAAGTCTCTCAAGGTAGGACCGGGGTGGGGGGCAATGGAGGTGAGAGACCAGGCAGCCATACCTAGTGCATATGCATTCTTTCTTTATGTACAGTTTAAAAATTGAATGTACAGAGAAGGGGGAGGGGTTAAGGGAGTGTAAGAGAAGGGGGAGGGGTTAAGGGAGTGTAAGAGAAGGGGGAGGGGTTAGGGAGTGTAAGAGAAGGGGGGAGGGGTTAAGGGAGTGTAAGAGAAGGGGGAGGGGTTAAGGGAGTGTAAGAGAACGGGGGAGGGGTTAAGGACATATTCCAGTAACTTGTACTCAGGCCTCTCCTTTCAAATAAATAAATGAATAAATGATGAAAAATTGCACACCTGTAATTACGAAAGTGAATGTATATATTCATCATTGCCAGCAGATTCCATTTGAGTCTTGGTGGGTTTAAAGTCTAGTGAATTTGTGTTTCAATACTCAGCCCTTATATCAGATGGTTAAGTAAGTGTAACTGCATCAAGACCCACTGAAATTGTTACCAACTGTTCAAGGTGAACAAATTTAACTTGTTCATTGTTAACTACTTTAAGATTCAATTCATTTCCTCAAGATGAGTTATTTCAGCTCAAATTTAAGGGTTTTTAAAGTTCGATTAGCTGATAGAAGTTCAATGTTTAATAATTGCAGTAATTTGGTACCCAAATTACAATTTTATAAATAGTTATCAGGAAATTATTAACTGTGTCATTTGTTTTCTCCATTATTATGTGAAAACAATTCGCCAAAATGTATATTGACTAATTTTAATACAGTTTAATAACTGTTTAAAATGTTTGCTTATTCAAAAACACCTGGGTACATGTATAGTAAGGTCTGTACATGCATGTATGTTTAAGGTCTGTACATACATGTATGTTAAGGTCTGTACATGCATGTATGTTTAAGGTCTGTGCATACATGTATGTTTAAGGTCTGTACATACATGTATGTTTAAGGTCTGTACATACATGTATGTTAAGGTCTGTATGTATTTGATGTGTGTGTTGTGATCAACACAAGTACTTGCCATGCTCATTAATTGCTGCGCTCATTGGTGTTAGCTTGTATGATGTAATTGAAAGTACACACTACATGTCACTATTTTCAAAATCCATAGCCTTTTGAGTTCACAACTCAGACTTAAACATTGTCTCAAGTTAACTGAGTCAAGCGTTCTGTTACCCCACTCATAGAAACTAGTGGACAGCAAGGATGTTATGATCATCACACGGTACGACAAGGAAGAGATTGTGTTTTACAACAACAAAGAGTACGAGTTGGAAGTTGATGAAGGTGAGTGTGGGAGAGGTGTGTAGAATGAAGGTGAGTGTGGAGTGAAGGTGAGTGTGGAGAGGTGTGTGGAGTGAAGGTGAGTGTGGAGAGGTGTGTGGAGTGAAGGTGAGTGTGGGAGGTGTGTGGTGATGAGTGTGGCGGGTGTGGCGTGAGGTGGTGGCGCGGTGTGTGGCGTGCCGGTGGTGTGGCGCTGTGTTGGTGCCGGTGCGTGTGGCGGTGTGTGGCGTGCGTGCGTGTGGCGCGGTGTGTGGCGTGCCGGTGCGTGTGGCGCGGTGTGTGGCGTGCCGGTGCGTGTGGCGCGGTGTGTGGCGCGGTGTGTGGCGTGCCGGTGTGTGGCGGTGTGTGGCGTGCCGGTGCGTGTGGCCTATTGCGGTCGTTGGTGGAGGGCAGAAGCTCCACCCCTTTAACTAGCATGGTGGGTGCAATATAGCATCATAGGGACTTCTTCATGGACTGGCTATCGATGTGCCTGTATGTGGCTAGCTTAGAGCTGCGTCCTTGCTCATAGACTCTGTACTAATGTACATGCATTTTGATTTTTGCCAGCTGTGGGGTAACCAGTGCACATTATGATTTCCTTCAGAATTCAAGGCTCTGTGGCGTGCAGTGGGCGTTGATCATCTATCAGAGGGAGATGTGGAGAAGTACCTACAAAATGGTGGGGTTGTGTACTTGTAAATAACATGCTGTGCGTTTGACATGTTTGTGCTTTAACCAGTTGGTCTTGCGATGATGCAAGGAGAGGAACGAAAGAGAAAGGTAATGTGCGATACTAGTCCCCAGTCCTCCATGACCTTAATATATCCTGTTATGTCATTACAAGAGTTACAATTGCATTTGCACACTTAGAATCAAATTTCATACTGATGAAGCCCAGTTTATATCAGGTGTCTACAAAAGAGAATGCACCAAAATATTGAATTTGCTTAACTTTTGGCAGGATTGAGAAGAAATGTAAGATTTGGAACTTAAAATTTGTATGATGTTAGTTCCAAATCTTAGATTTGCTGCCGAAAGTTAAGCGCTTTCTCAATATTCTTTCGCAGACACTCTGTATACATTCAGTACTTTATGATGTCATCATTACTGCATTGTTATTGTGCAGGCCCCAGGACAGAAGAAACCTCCCAAGAAGAAGCAGAGAGCTCACAAGATACTTAATACTCACCTAGACAACGACCTTCTCAAGGACTACTCGGAAGGCACATGAGTCAAGCGTGTTTCAGTGCAATGTTCTGTTTGTCCTGTTTTGTGTAACAGTGTACCGTGTGTCCAAATTAAGTGTCCTCCATGTGTAGTTGAACTGAGTCAAGGCTGATACATCCATGCTGTTGGCTAGTAGTATGATAGTAATCACACAGTCCTGCTTTAAGTAATCGCTGCCTACCACAGTAAGGCAACATGACTTCATCACTCTCAATGCCACAACATAAAGCATTGTAACACGTAGCTAGCTGATAAAATACATACTGTACTATTCACATTGCTCAAATAATAGTACACACC
>JABACO010000758.1:0-21733 GCA_013339895.1 Ephydatia muelleri | reverse complement strand
ATTGTACATTATATACACATTACTAAACACGAACTTGCACAAAACTACCCTAGCCTTCAAGCAAGTCCATTGTTGTAGCCAACCTAGCATTGAACGCACGGGCATTGGCTCGAACTAGTATCTTTTTTAAAGTTACCTGTCTGCACAGCATTGATTGCATTGCTTGTGTGTATTTTTGAACCAGTGCAATGCATTATATATACATGCATGTGCCGTGCTTAAACAATCGTATTTACTACTTAATTTATTACCTTCTCATATCATTTCAACCATAATGCAGACAGTTAAACATGTCTTTGAAATGTATCCATGCTATTGTACATGCATAATGTATGACGGAACATCATTGAACGTGATGTGTACTGTTGGATCACCATTTATTTAATGACTAAAACCAACCCTAAAAGTGGAAATGTAATCTTATGTTTTTATGCAGCTTTGAAATAAACAGTTTTTAATATCAATGTTTGAAACATGGTGCTTGGCAGTTCTGTATTTGATTTAACTGTAACAGTTGTTGATTTTATTTGCAATGCAATTGACAGGCCACGG
The DNA here is from genome assembly GCA_013339895.1 of Ephydatia muelleri. NCBI lineage: Eukaryota > Metazoa > Porifera > Demospongiae > Spongillida > Spongillidae > Ephydatia > Ephydatia muelleri. The sequence goes on along the minus strand of JABACO010000758.1, from coordinate 21,181 downwards.
CTGACCAGAGTGGTGTAGAAAAAAAAGAATAAAAAGAAGGTTGTGAAGAAGGTGAAGGGAAGATCTGATGAAGACCTCTTTGGAAATACGGATGACATATTTGGAGAACCCCTGATCAATCAAAAGCAGCAAACCGAAAAAAGAAGAAGAAGCCGATGCAGCAGGGGGAGATGATGGTGCTGCTCCAGTGGCTGGTGGGAATGGTGCTGTCACAGATCTGCATGACGAGGCAGGAACACAAATGTTGAACATGTGGAGAAAGAGGCAGCAGGTGATGGACATTAGTTTTGAATGTGTGCGCAGGACATTTGTTTGTACAAACCCTGTCTTTTCATACTACGTAGGCATTGTGTAGTCAGTATATGCACTTATTACGTATGTGCAGGGATTGTGCACTTTGCAATGTACAGGCACATGCATGTACAGTACATGCATGTGCAAGTACATGCATGTGTTTGGTTGCTTCATCATGTATGCTTCATCTTTCAGGCGAAACGAAGCCAAAAAGCCCAAAACTAAGAAGAAAAGCACAAGATATCTCCACTTCTGATAATACAGCCAACATATTTGACGACCCACTAAATGAACGCATTGAGCGGAAATTAGGCATGACGTCAGAAACCAGTTTGAATGTTTAGTATGTCGTTCTAAATGAATAATTATTGTGTGTGCATTTTGTCAAGTGGTGTATTTTGTGTAAGCCCCGTATTTGAGATTGTATCTAATAGAATTTGGTATTGATTTGAAAGTACAGTCTCTCTTGCAACGTTGGCAGCTACACACACACTTCACACCTATTAAATTGGGGTTCAATAAATTACAGTAGCCACCGAAGCCGAACATAAACTGTGATCATCACATGCAAGCTGTGGCCGTTAATTTAACGAGTGAAACACATTATTACACACGTGTCACGAGGTCCAATTAACGTCATTGTATATGCTATTTACGCCTCCGAATTCGATATTCCCGTATGCGCGAGCTGCTGTGCATGGGGTTTTGAGATGGTGTACTCTTACTACCAAAAGCTGCGTATCTTGTTTTTCTACTCCAAGGGATTAAATCCGCCAGCTATTTTGAAACGCCTGCAGGAAGAAGGCATGTTAGCAACTAGGCAAGGTATATGGAAATTCATTAAGAAGTTCAATTCCGATGGCAAGATCGGCAGAAGGCTTGGGAGTGGGCGGAAGACGAATATAATATCTGAGATAAAAGCCATTGTGAACGAGCAAATGAAGAAGGATGACGAGACAACTGCGTCCCAACTCCACGCCCTTTTGATTTCTCGTGGATACTACTTATCATATAGAGCAATTCTGCGGTGCCGAAGTGCTTTGGGATGGACGTTCAGAGGGAGTGCATACTGTCAGATGATAGGGGAACAGAATAAGTTGAAGAGGCTTAATTGGGCTATCGCGCATCTGCACGAGGCTGAAACTGGATTCAAGGATGTCGTCTGGACCGACGAATGCACAGTACAACTGGAGTCCCATCGTCGCATTTGTTGCCTTAAGGGAGGAGAAGCACCCAAAAACAAACAAAGGTATAGGTTATTAACATAAATGGCCTTATGTCAAACATATATTGACGATTGGTATTTACTTTTATTGTTTCTTATAGGGCAACGAAAGTCCACGTCTGGGCGGGTATCAGTTTAGAAGGAGCAACTGGAATTTGTATCTTTGACGGCGTCATGGATGGTCCATTGTACATACAAATCCTGCAACAGACCTTGCTGCCATTCCTTCGTGATGTACTTCCACACGGTCATCGTTTCATGGCAGACAATGACCCAAAGAATGCATCCAGACTCAATCAACAGTTCGTAGCTGATAGTAGGATTAACTGCTGGAGAACGCCGGCAGAGTCTCCTGACTGCAACCCAATCAAGAACTTGTGGCATGAATTAAAAGAGTTCATACGAAAGAAACAAAGCCCCTTACTAAGGATGAACTTGTTGCAGGCATAATAGCCTTTTGGAAGACAGTAGATAAACAAAAATGTACTAAGTACATAAGACATCTTCGTAAAGTTGTACCTAAAGTGATTGAACTCCATGGTGCAGCAACTGGTTATTGATATGCACAGATTTTTTTAGCAAGATGCATTTTTGTACAAGGAGAGAAATTCCAATTCATTTACAAGTTTATTTGTTGAGAGGTATTTCAACCTATCAAAATGGGAGGATCCTGCATAAGGGGGAGGAGCTTGTTTCTCATGACTTGGAGAAGGGAGTGTGTGCATCCACACAACCTATCCAATGGGAGGAGGGAGTTTGCACCTCCTGCATGACCCATCAAAGGGGAGGAGGGAGTTTGTGCATCCTGGATGACCCATCAAAGGGGAGGAGGGCATGCTGACATTTACTTGTCAAGGGACCATATAGTACAAATAAAGCACTTTAGAAAATGCTTACGGTTGCTGGATTACATCGAGACATTTGCCCACACAATCTGTGAAATTCTTTTGTTATTCCAGTACTGTGTTGGAAAGGATGTGAAGCTCCCTAACAGGCATTTGTTAGAAAGGTGAAGGATGCTCTAGATCTGGTCAATCCTGATCCTTTTATTTCAGAAGTCACACCTCTTTTCAGAATCGAAGATCAAGAGGCACTTTAACCCTCAAGGCACCTGCAGGAGTGGTGGGCGGGACTGCTCCTAAAAAGTCTGGTGGGCTGTTTGATGATGACGAAGATGACATGTTCTCTTCTAGCACAAAAGTCACGTAAGCATCACATTGTTATGTTCACCTGCATGTACATGGTATGTGTACATGTTTATTTTTAAAGTGCCTAATGTCTTTGTCTTTTTTTTTTTTTGTTTTTTTTGTTGTTTTTTTTTGACCATAATGTACATGTTGTTGCATGGTCTAGGTTTGTGAGTACATACTGTGCACTGCATGTGAAAAGGTTTTTGTTCAAATTACTGTGTTTTGATACACTTGTGTACAGTACTGTATACTGTATGTTAGGCCAGATTGCCTACAAGTACTGTGTGTACAGTACATAGGGCTATGCTCTCCCTGTCCATAGTGGTACATGTGCGTGGGTACAATACATGAGGCCTACGTGTGTACACACAAAGTACCATAAGCCGGGCCTAGTCATTTGTACTGTACAGCATGTTTTGTGTTTAGAGTACATTTATTGTGGTCACAGAAGCAGGAGCCAATCAGAGTACTATTCCAGTGAGGAATTCCTGCTGATCTAGGTGATAGCAGCTATTCAGAAATGAATTCTCTGTGTACTGTTATGCATCCACATGTACATTTTAAAGCGCGCTTTGGTCTAAACGGTAATGGTGTGTGCATTGAATTTTGGCTCAGTGCAGCTCTGTTAAAGCTGATGGGGTCAGGTGAAAGCTGATGATTGTAGTTTAATGGTGATAGGAGCGGAGTATTTTAGTCTCTGCTGCCATGCAGGACAACGGAAACCACTTCTACCAGCGGAGCACCCAAGCCTTCACAGAAACCTACTGGCCTATTTGATGAAGATGAAGGTCTGTTTGCTTCAAGCCTGCTCCTCCCTCCTCAGCATCAGTTGCTGCAGTATCCGACAAGCAACCTGGGTAAGGAAGGGTTTAGAGAGAGTATGCATCTGTGTGTGCCGTGCTATACACATGCAGATTGCACTAAAATAGGTAACACTTGCACCCTACAGGCGAGCTGGCTGTGTATTGAGAAAGAGGTCATCAATCGCAAGTCAGTAAACAGTTATGACGTAAGCAATGTCTATTGACTGCTTGAATAGCCCTTCGATCACCTGTGTGCACTCTATCAATAAGGTTCAACCTATTGGTACCAGTGCGCACTATTTAAGTGCTCGAGACCGATGATAATATGATGTCCAAGGTCTGGAGATGGATACGAAACCTTTAACTGAAGACAAGCTTGTATCGAAGACCGATCCTTTCTGTCAGTTTGACTCGTGGCTGAAAGATGCGACGCAAATGGACCACCACTTGCTCTGAACGCTTGCCTCGCCACTGGTGCGCAAGACGGAACGATTTCCAACCGCGTTGTCACGATGGGCAGCTTTAACAAAGATGGCTTCGTCTTCTTCACCAGTGCTGAGGGGAGAAAGGCGAAAGAGCTGGAAAGTAATCCTAACTGCGCGTTGACGTTCTACTGGCCCACATTATGGCGGCAAGTCCGTATCGAGGGAACAGCCAATCTGCTTCCGGACGAACGCAGTGAAGAATATTTTAGAAAATTACCATTTGAAAATCAAATCGTACTGAACAATGCCCGCCAGAGCGAAGCGAAGTGCAGAGACGAGATGGAGCGAGCAATGTCTGCCGACAGCGCTAAGCCTGTGCCAAAGCCATCGTTTTTGAAAGGGTACCAGATCACACCGACGTGGATCGAATTTAACCAAGCACAGGAAAACTTCTTATCTGATCGTTTAGTTTTCACAAGGCCCGCTTCGGCAGGAGACAAATGGGAACTGCAGCACCTTGCGGCGTACTAGGAGTCGAGGATTAACATGTACGCCATTCCTGTATGTTGGTATTAAAAGGTCTTGGGTGTGCTGTGTGTATGTATGCGCACACTGCAGAGCTGTGAATTTCGTTCATGCTTTTGTATGACTTGACCGTGTGGTGGGGTGGGGTGTGGTGTGGGGAGGACTCGGTATTCGTTCAAAAAAAAACTACAGGCTGCGTGGAATTCAGTCATTCACTTCTGCAGGATTTATTGAAGGATAAAAACAATTAAAATCAGCAGTCCTTGTTTAGCCATGCTTAGTTGCCTCGAGTTATATCATGGAGCATGAATACCTGCTTTTAAACGTAACGTCACTACATGCATTTGGTGCAGTGGTGTCAAACAGTCATTGTAATTCCATGTAATTCACTGAGATTACTGGGATGCAAACTAAACTTTACTGCACAAGTGAAAGCTGTTAACATTGCTTTTGCCCTGTGATGCTATTTTTAGCACAAACATACTCATCCCCCCTCCCCCAAAGCAAGGTACAAGCAAAACTGAATCATACGCACACACACAAGCTTCATAACACACACCGCACACACAAAACGTCATTCACACAGACACACCATACAAACTGTCCAACAACTGTCTCATTCACAAACACACAAAATGTCATTCACACACACGTGCAAATAGGGAGGATAACTGGCATAGCCTTGTGCTGCCTCATAATGCTCTGCATTCCGTGGACAAGTTATAAACGAAAACTTAAAACGGATCATTGTGAACATGAACAAATCGATCAAGGACGGGCGATTTCTACCGCCATAACCAATGACGTATTGGAAAATGCAAGCAAACAATTGCTCTGAGCTCATACGCATCTTTTGTACTTCGCTCTTGCTCATTTCTGAGAGGGGTAAGGAGATGAACAGTGGCAGCATTCTCTGTAGGCCTCCATTGCCAGAGCTGGACATGTGTACCTGCCTTTGGTATGCTCAACCACCTGCCCATTTGGTCGTTTTTGGACGCTTAAGAAGTGCATGCCCTCTCCAGATTAGCTGACGTCTGGCCTTGTAGAGTGGAACCTATAGGGTCAAAACTCCAGTCCTTGAGTAAATTTGCTGAGCCCGAGGTGGATGGGTTCCTGGACGTGTTGAACACGCAGGATGGTCAGTCTCAGCATTGGGTTCCTGGAGCCTGCTGCTCTTCCCCAGTACAAAATATAGATAATGTCCTTGAGTAACATGTCGTCTCATCTCCATAGAAACAGTTTCAGACTTCTAAAACAGTTCTTGATATTGAACCCTAGAACAACAAAGTATCACGACTTTATGCATCAGAAGAAATGCCTCTGCCACTAGGCCAAAGGGTTTGCATCAGGCCCAAAGCACACTCCCACCCCCATCCCATCATGTACTTGATTGTAAACTTTATGGCATCAGGACTAATGCTTGAGGCCCAAAAGGCCCATGCCATCAGCACGAAACCTCTGTCTGCACACAGTGTGTGGCTTTAATATAGGTGCTACATGTGTAGTGTGCGTTTAAAAAAAAACATAGTTCATATATGCTACATACATAGGGGGTTTCCTACATGTAGCCTAACATCAGATTAGGATAACCACAGTTTACACAGCACACAATGATACATGTATTGTAAGTCAATGAATATTATTTTATCTTCAGGGCTATGACACAATGCATATAGTTTTAGTCACTTCAATACCATCCGAATAGTTATCCTCATCTTCACCTCATCCTTGCCTAGTGCCACCCTGGTGGACCTACATAGTATCCCCTGACCTACGTAGGCCTATACTAGTACCCTGGACCTATGTGTAGGTCTACCTATGTACTGCAAGAGTGGGTTTTTATTGAATTGGAATAACACTGGCCAAGCTGACATTCATATGTAAACTGTGTAAACAAAGGTTATGGCTTCATATATATGACCAGTACATGTAACCTTCCAAGAATGAGTTAAGTTTTTTAAAGCACTACTATTGCTCACACGCACACACACATACACACACACACCACACACCAACACACACACACACACACACATACAAAGCCTTATAGTTTTACTCCGTTCACGAACAACTTCGTTTTTCACTGTTGCATTTGTAGCATTCTGGCTCATGATCACTCAGCCATACACCTTGTGTGTTCTGCCAGCAGCAAAGGGCTTCTGAATTGTTGTCCATTTTATTGTACATAGAGGTTTCTGACCCCCCCCCCCCCCCCCCCCCAGGCTCGTATACAAAGTTGGAAACCCCCCTTTAAAATCCTGGATATGTGCCTACATACACACATACAATGCAAATCACATAAACATGCACACTCAAAGATACACATACATAGACACACAAATATGTATATGAGCATGTACAAATACTGCATAGTCGTAGATAAAGTTTACACTGTACATGCTGGCAAGGGCATGCTCTGTACTTGACTTGGAGCCCCAACTGTCACAAAAGCAGATGGTATCTTAGTAACTGGTTTTTTCGAAATGATGATGGGCAACAGGCATCATGTCAGCCATCAACTGCTCTCTGAATAGCTTCCCTCTTTTTGTCATAATCTTTTTGCCCAAACTATATTTAAGCACTGCTGATAGTTTATGGTTCGTTCATGTACCCCAGACACACAAGTTATTTAATTTGGGGGTATGAAAGCTAAAAGGATGCCTCAAAAGAGCCCGATGTATTCGGACACAAGGAATGATACTCACTAGCAACAATTGCAGAGTGTGTGGCAACTAGCAAACTGCTAATAATGGTCAAATGCAGGTACTAAGATTGTTCTATGTGCAGACCAACCATTCAAAAGGAGCACTCTATGAGAAGAATACCCGTTGGTGGCTCATACTGATGAGGAAGAGGATATGTGTCATCTGGTTAGGCAATGCGTATCACAGCTCAAACCATTACCAGTACATGTCACTGGAAGCAAAGCTAAACATATGATAAGGGGGGGGGGGAGGGTGCTGTGTGCGTGTGCGTGTGTGTATGTAGCTCAACTTGTAGATTGAGCAGCGGTTAACCAAGTGCAACAAGCAGACGAACTAACTTAACCATGACAAACTTCAAGTCAGCTGCAATGTACTTTGGAATAGTGGAGCTTGACCCCATTCAGGAGTTTGTTGAAGAGTGCACCTGTCTCCCCCACTCCTCACACACACAACTCCTCAGTCAACACAACTCCCTCAGTTTCTCAAATCTCTCAGAATTAATTCCTTTAGTCAGTAGGTCAGCGCCCATGTCTTCAGAAGGACTATATATTGTTGGCAGTTACTTGTTCTTGAATAAAATGAAACTTGATGTTGATATGTTTTGACCTTCCATGAAATTGAGGATTCTTTGACATGCAAATAGCTGACTGATTGTCCTCAAAAATTATAGTTGGTCCTGAGGGTGGATTTTTAAATTGCCTCAACCATAAAGCTTCCTGAGCTGTACTGGACAAAGCCAAAGATTGTACTGGACAAAGCCAAAGATTGTACTGGACAAAGATTTTTTTGCCCTGTCTCCTGTGGCACAGGCTATCAAAAGGATAGAGTGACTCCATACATGCTTATTATGGCAATGCATATGCCACATATGATCAGGTTGCATGGCAATATAAAACAATTCAATTCAGCTGCCAAGGTATAGGTATAGGCAGTGTGTAAATTGCCATAACTAATTTACTTTACTCTCACATGCACAGGTGTTGAAAAACTGAATGACGTAGCCAAGAGAAGCTATCATAGTTCATGCAAGAGAGATCCTGCAATGGAAATAATGCTACCGAGCAGAGGATGTCGACTAATTCTCTACTTTGCAGAAAGACACAAAATACTTCAAAAGGAATTATGAACACTGGGAAGGGGGATAGTGAATAGTAGGAAGCGACAGCGAATTTGAACACAATATTTCAGCTATCAGTAAATGTTCTGCACTCTGCACACCCATTTCTACTGCCATTAATAGTAAGCACTCATACATGTATGTCAGTAGAAGGCTGATGCCGCAGACCTCTTTGAACCTTACTATCATCACAAAAATATGGTACAATTGTAATGCACTACACCATCGCAGGACCACTCCCCTTGTTCTTCACAATAACTGAACAGCTACTTACGCAAACACGTGTTTATAAACACAGCCTAAAAATAATGGGTATCACGCTTCCCAATGGTATACTAATAGGCCTATTTTTAACCACGTGTTCTCTAACCCATACATAGAAAATTAACATAGCCTTACTACTAATGTGGGTATCGTATGCGCCACTGCAATGACAACATGTATAATTTAACTCAACTATACGCACACACACATGCACACACCATGCACACACAAACATTGTCCATACGCAAATGTGCATATGTTACATTGCATGCCCTTAACAAAGTCTGATACACATAACATACCACACAGAACACACACTGACACAATAACCCATTTGTAAACAGTCACACCTTATAAATCCAACCCCCTCTACCTTCATACTCAAGTTCATTTTGGGATGGGAAGAAAGTATTCATCACACATGCACTGGCTCTTGGAGAATTTGGTGTTGTTGTTATTTATTAGTTTATTGATTTGTAACTCATCCAGGCAGGCCATATTGTTGAACTGCATGATGCTGCACAAGTTAACAATGTGTATTCATATTGGTACTAAACTGGTTCTAGCACACACACACACACACACACACACACATACACACACACATGCACGATGTCCACACATCTACTACTGTTTTCATTACCTGTTGGTTTGCTTGCTGGTCAGGTGGAGGGTGGGTTGCAAACGATTATGGTGTCACGTGTGCCTATAAATGGTGTGGGATAATGTACATATTTGACCCAAAATGGGTCAAATCATGTACAGCAAAACGCGACAGAACAGTTCAAGCAAGATACGCTAAGACTTTAGTGGAGTACACCTACCCCTTCCCCCCCCCCCCCCCCCGTACTACCGTGTGTATTATTTAGAAACAACATAGGCCTACCAGTACATGCACACTACAGTGCTCAAGGTTTAAGCGCACGCCCCTGTGCAGGGTACCGAGGAGTATAGTGCTCCAGCAAGAGCTGGCAGCCGCGGGTAAGCGTTATGGATACGACGCTGGATATGTACAAGCTACTATATTTAGTACATAACACAGCATCACGCTTCACCACCTAGAAATGACTTAAATGAGCGTGCGGCAGCGCACACAATAGGTAGCAACAAACCTTTGGTAATGTTAGTAGGAATGGGCTATTCCATTATTTAATTATAGATGACATATACCAAATGTTTTTTACAACTTAGCTCCTGACAGATTGTTAGTGCGGCACTTTTAAACACGTCACCATATTTTGCCCTCGTTCCATTGAATTGTAGGGGCCTTCTTTTCAAATGTTCATGAAGTCACAAATTCCAGTCTAACGTCAAGATCTACTGTTAGCTCCTGAGAGAAACATATAGCTGATACACAAAGCAACTATTCTGCGCTTTTAAACGTAGGTCTCTTCGTGTTTCAAATTCAGTTCCATACTCCACAGAAGTATTCCTTCTTGGATTTCATAGTGTCCCCGTTTCGTGCCCACAAATATTGAAATACGGACGGACGTACGTACGTTATTGGGCATTGGCTATTCCATTATTTAACCGTGCAACCCTACAGATGACAATAATTGCAAACGTTCCCCCCCCCCCCCCCCCCCCCCCCCGGGACAGACTTGTAAATGCCCCCATGGACAAGCTTTTATTTTGTTCCACCCCCCCCTGGCAAGCTTCTATGTTGTACTTTGGAAATCAATGAACAAAGTTTGAATCATTGCTTCATTATACATACACGTATTCGTCAAAAAATGACCGTCTAGATTTGCTTAGCATATTATTTTGAAATATTATGTTTACAAGTGAGTATGACTGTTATCTGGATATGGAGCGTGCTAGTTTCACAGCATACATGTATCATATTGCGTGGCAGTTCAATAATGGAGACATTGACATTGGCACTGTATCCCAACTACTAAAAGTGACTAGGAACTTGAGGATAGGCCACGAGTGTTCAACCGTGTCCACCACCTGCCTGGATGATTTTGGTGATGGTGCAGGGGTACCGAAGACCCACAACTATCAAGGATCCTCTGCCAAATGCACGCACATCTTGACCCCCCCCCCCCCCCCCCTCTCCATTTTTATCAATTCCCTACATGCTTCTGTAGACATCAGTTAATGGACGTGCGCAATGCGCGTCATGCAGCATTGTGTCATCTAGTCGTTTGGTGTACATGCAGTTGTGTCATCCAGTCGTTTGGTGTACATGTGTCCGTTATAACCTATGTGTGCTGTGCACAGCGGGTGCTCCATTCACGCTGTGCCCAGGGCTTGGGAAATTTTTATTTCAGCATCACTATATTTAAGTGCCGATGAAAACATCCCTCTCGCACAGTTTCCATTTTCTGGTTGCACTACTTTTTAGTTATATCAATCCCATCGTCACTAATTAGAACATGGCCTACGATAAAAGGAGTCTGGGACCGAGACTAAATTATTACGAAATGAACACGACAGCATTTACCGAAGACAAGCTTGTGTCGAAGACCGATCCTTTCCTTCAGTTCGATTCGTGGCTGAAAGATGCAACGCAAAGTGATCCGTACTGCGTCAAAGACGCTTGCCTTGCCAGTGGCGCGAAAGACGGAACAATCTCCAGTCGCTTCATCTCGATGGACAGCTTCAGCCACGATGGCTTCGTCTTCTACACGAGCACCGAGGGGCGAATGGCCAAAGAACTGGACGGTAACCCTCAATGCGCGATGACGTTCTACTGGCCCGTGTTACGGCGGCAGATCCGGATTGAGGGCACTGCCGACCTGCTTTTGGATGAACGTAGCAGCGAAGAGTATTTCAGAAAATTATCCCTCGATAAACAAATTGTATTGAGTGTACTTGCACCACACCAGAGTCAAGTCATAAAGGAGCAGGAAAGAGTAGATTTGGCAAGAGTGTGTGAACAAATGTCTGCTGAGTACCAACGTAGCGGTGAGCCTGTGCCAAAGCCGCCATTTTGGAAGGGATACCAGATTACTCCTACGTGGATTGAATTTCATCAAGCTCACGACAATTTCTTTTCTGATCGTTTAGTTTTCACACGGCCGACGGAAAGGAGAAGTGGGAACTAAAGCGTCTAGCGGCGTAGTGTGTACCACTAGTTATCGAGCAATTAGTACACTAGCTGCCTCTGTACCACCTATACATGTACCTCAACGTATTTTGTTTTTGACGTAACACTTATTAAAAGAACGATCGATGGGGAGAAGTGAATGGAAAGCCCATGCGTGCAGGGACTATTTTTTGACACGAGGGTCACCAGCGGTGTTGATTGTTGCTGAGCATGAATTAAGCGTTCCGAATCTTTTAAAACTCAAAACTTTCAGTTGGGAATGGTAAGTTCCCGCGGGTCAGATTTTTTTGACAGCTTTCAATTAGTCTGGTCGTACGAATAATGTGACAGCAGAGCAGCAGCTGCTACACTGTAGGCTTTTGTAGGCCATGCATGCATGTAACATTTTGCCCATTCGTCCAGTGATTTGGAATATATATAAGCACGCTTATAATTGTGTTGGTGGTTCGGTGCTCATCGTCTTCTGTTTCATCTCATGTCGATGAACGATTATAGAAGGACATATGGGTTGAGCTGAGACTTGAGACTAAAAACAAGTCATTCAGCTGCATGCCATATTTCCTTTTGTACAAGCCGCAGCTGCATGCTATACTATACAGGACATTTTACTTACTTTGACTTGTTCAGTAAGTGTGTTCAATTGGTTAGTTGGTTTCAAGTGCACTATTCGGCTGTCACTTCACTACGCAAAGCATTGTTTGCGGTTCCACAATGAATCTGTCGGCAAGACGATCGAGTCATGCAAGAGCTGCACGTGCGTGAGCGAAACGGGTCGTAGATCTGTACGATACTATCTTTAAGAACTCCGGACGTGACATCACTCATTAACGTATACTTAACCCAGTTGAAGTACGTTGATTAGTGATGTCACATCCGGAGTTCTTCCGGTCTATTAACAGCGCAACTATGCATGGGTGGTCTTGGCAGGGACGGATTCAGCGATGGAGTTGAGGCTCTCTCTCCCCCCTTCCCCACCATTGAAATTTCATTGTATGAAAACATTAGACACGCAGCATGTTAAGTGAAGTGAGTATTAAATATCGACTTTACTGCCCTCTAGTTTCTGATGCATTGTAACCCAGCAAATGGAAGATAAGACTCAGAAGTAGCACACCACTGGCCTAGCATATACCTAATTTGGCAGAATTATTATACTATTAACAGTGCTTTTTGAGATGACTCCAGCACTTCACTGTGTGTGTGTGACGTACCCTCGTGCAAGGCTTGATATAATCTCTTCCCCCCCCCCCCCCCCCCCACACACACACACCGTGTGGTGCAAGTTGCATCTATTTCCAAGTCTTGCCTCAGTTTCATTTGCTGGGTTACTATGCATATAAACTCCTCGGGTACGCTCTGCTCTGATGGCGTTTTTGTCCTCAACTGGTAAGTATGCTTTTCTTTACCTGCTCTCCCCTCAGTATCTACCCAAGTAAGACAACCCAGTCGGCCTAACAATGGTACCTTCATCGTATACCCTTTTCCCATTGTCGTTGTACCCAGACTGTTAATTGTACTTCCCTCGATCATGATCATTTTCTGCATGAGACCAGACAATGGTTATTTATCCTTGCACAATGATGATCCTATGCGTATCATTTGTACATTATGCGATAATGCTTACGTGAGCAGGTCGACCCGCGGACTATTTTTAGCAATTTAATTCTTTCCATGCAGTTAGTTCCAAGTCAGCAGATTATCTCTGGAGTCAGATAGAGTAAGGCTGTAGTGAAACCTCTGGAGTCAGTTAGAAACCATACGCTTTGTACTTACCCAATATGGCAACATTTACTCCGAAGCCTTACGATGTCAAGCGGCAGGCGTGGAGTGGGCCGATTAAAAATAGAAAACTCAGACTTGAAAACCTGAAATTATACCAATGTCCTTTAGGCGCAGTAAATCTGATGCCGGATCGCAATTTATACAGCACACTATTTATTACCTTCAAAAATCATGCACAGCAAGCAACATGCAGTTCTATAAGTTTAACCCTGGCCAAGCAAACATGACAACATACTGTATTAAACAAATACATTTTTTGATTTAGAAATATCATTTTAAAAAACTGTCACTGACTAGTTTACAACAGCCAGCCAATCACTTTTCACTGTGATGACGCTTTTTCAGGAAGTATCTGTTCACAACATATTGCAGCATTCCGACTCCAAACACCACACTGATGATGTAGAATAGATTTCCACCTATCCTGGCAAACAGATACAAATCTGGGCTCAGCTGCACTTTGAGATGAAAGGCTGTGCCAACTATTAGCCGGGCACTCCAGAACGCCACAAGGAGGGAGAAATCCAATAGTACAGCTAAACACCCATGAAGTCTGCCCTTCTGCTTCACAAACCATCGCAGCTGGAGGAGTGGGTTTGTGAATTCACTTGCGCCTATAACAGCTGTAATTTCACTGCCACATACATTGTAGTACAGTGCATAGACAAAGCTAAAAATGGAGACAGCATGATGTGCCTTCATAACAATAGTTTCTGTCCCAATGTACAAACACCAAAAAAAGTCAAAAATGAAGTAGCCAAGACTTATGATCATGATTTGATTGTGAAAGGGCGTGTTCTTCTGGGCTATGTAATCAAACGGCCAAGGCCCAAACACGAAGGCCGAATAGAAGCAAAGGAATGTCACAAGAATGCCATGGAAGAGGGTTACAATTCGACAATTCCATTCTGGTGTCTGGGTATTGTTGAAAGCATGGACTATGAAGTACATAACTGTCCATAGCAGCAAACTTCCAAACACACTTTGCAGTGTGCTTGTACAGTTCGTGTCGACCAACTCTGGCAGCATAGTGGCTTTGTCCTTGTGATTATCTAGACAGAAAATAATATTGTGGAAGCAGGTAAGCAATCAAAACAATCACGTGTGTCATCTATAACGACACGGAGGAATTGTTGAACTAAAAACACCTCTGTGTTCAAAATCCCAAATGACATCTATATTAAAGTACACAAAGGAACTGCTGGAGGGCGTACTTCATTCTTTTCAACAGCTTATTGAACTTTGCCACCTTGTCTATTTTTCGTATCGCCCCCGCACCTGTGGGATTTTACGGGGCGGAATGTGGGACTGGAGGGTGGGCCCAGCTGTGAAAATAACGGCATTTTTGTTACTACCGATATAAAGCGACGAAACGGTTTTAGCGACCAATCTACAGCACGCGCTAGCAGAATTCGAGCGCAGTTCAGGTATCAAACGCGGGGACACAACGATGCATATACGCTATGGAATTATGCACGGTCGCGTTAGGGAGCAGGGCCTAGCCTCGCACTACACGCAACACTGCAAATACGAGCAGGGTGATTGATGCACCATATGATTACTAGTACTCACCCGCAACTCCTCTTGGGAGGAAAAAAAAAAAAAAAATCTAAATTTCTTCTCTTAAATAACGAGACCGTAAAACATTGTGGTACCTAATCACATTGTACTTTGCCGTGTGTTTACATACCATTGTAGTCTTATCGAAACATGGGAGGTTAGTGCTATATAACCTTTTGCATGTTCAGCATGCACGTACTGATGTACGTACATATGCATGCACTATGCATGACCGGGCTCCCTGATTTACACTGCATACCACAATTGGTGACCTTTGTGAGAAGTACAAGACTGCCTTGTTAATATTTGCTGAGTGCCACAGCCTTTTGTACAAAAACGGTGTATTTCTGAACAAGAGAAGCCCTGGTGTGCACTTTGCATGCACCAGACAAAACTAAAATATCGATTATTTCAGTACAGAGCACAGCGTACATCGATGTTTTTAGAATAAAAATACTATGCATGATTTTCAAAAAATCCACGCCATGGTATAATTATACAGATGTGCATCAAGAGATTAGGAGCTACATGTCAACTACTTTTACAAAGGGCCTATATATATCTGACACTGCAGATTCCCTCCTCCTCTTCCTTTATTATTATTATTATTATATTATTGAATTATTAATGATATATATCGCATTCATTTATATAAGACAAAATAGCAAGCAAGTAATAGAGAACAGTTCAAAGGGGGGCGGGGGTGGGGGGGGGGTGGGGGGGGGGGGCTCAATCTTACTAAGGATGGCCAATGCACAAGGCAGGTGTTTAATCTGCCATATAGGTCGTGTGTGATAATTATTAATGACCCTAGTGGATTTAATGACAAGGTACATCTATTAACACACAAGAAACAACAAGAAACAACAAAAGAAATAAAATACTGTCAACCAGTGATGACCAATTATTATAATTATTATTAGTTGTCCCCTCAGAAGGTCTTGGTCTCCATTTCGAACCTAATCAGTACAATGTTGCCCTCAAATGGTGGCTAGGGTTGGACAAATCTTGTGGTTCTAGTTGCTCCCTCTGCCCCGACTCTATCCTGGATCCCCTAGGCCACCATGCTTCCACATGCAAACGAGGGGGAGATGCAGTACATCGCCATAATCAGCTGAGGGATGTCTTTGCCGATTCCTGTCGCTTGGCTCATCTAGGTGTCAAAGTCGAAGTAGGCAATAACCTAACCCAAGACCATGATCACACCAGACCCGCAGACGTTCTCGTCCACAACTGGTCTCTAGGCAAGCCTGCAGCTTTTGACTTCTGCGTGACCTCTCCGCTTAATTCACTTATCCATGCGGAAGCTGGAGTGTCTTCGGGAGCGGCTGCTCATGCATCTGAGATCAGAAAGCACAACAGCAATGATGCCAAATGTGGGGAATTAGGATGGGTTTGCATCCCATGGTTGTTGAGACATACGGTGCATGGGGTCAAGAGGGTGTCAAAAGTTTGCTCAGTTGGCATCTAGGCTGGCAATCGCCGCTCCAAGCCAAAGTCGGTAGTTATAAATGATCTTTACGGCAGGCTGAACACTTGCCTCATAAGATCAATTTCTTCGGCCATCCTTAGTAGGATGGTGTTCACATGAATTTTGCGTTTGTGTGTTATTTATGTATCAGTGTATTGAATATATGTATAATCATTAAATTATAGTTATGTTGCCTCATGAGATCCATTTCTTCGGCTATCCTCACCAGGATTGTGCCCTCATGAATTGTTATGTGTATGTAATTGTGCATCAGTGTATTTTATATTGCAAGGTAAAAAATAATAATAATAGTAAAATTAAAAAAAAAAATTGGTTTTCCCAAAAAAATTATTTTATTTATTATTATTATTTTTTTTAATGTTATAATTATAATTTGATTATTCAGATACAAGAGAATACAGGAATACAAGATACAATAAAATAGCACATTACTATTATTATTACATACACTACAATTCTACCTACCATTACCTACGCTTACTCGCATGAGTCCTATGCTGCAGACCCCCTCACTAAGATGCTCTAGCTACAGACCTCACCAGGGACATGTTGAGGCGACTATAGATTTCATTTAGGACACTGGATTTGGGACTAGCTTGATGGATGGCTATAAACGAAACAAGATGGGAAAAAACAGCCTGAGCCTCTTTCCCCCAGTGTCCAAAGGTCTCACAGCTAGAGGAATGCATGTCCATCTGAGCTCCTGGCACTTGTGTCATTGGCTTCATGCTTTCTGCATTCTGCTGCATAGGCTGCTGACCCTGCTGATGTGCTAGCATCCCTCAACATGGCTGGAGTTAAAGGAGAGGTGACGGTTATATCAATAGCTGCTGGAGACCCTCTGACACCAATCCTGAACAAGAACGAGTGTTTCTCTGAAGCCCTAGAGAGCCCAAAACCAGCTTCCACTCTCACAGGAAAGGTGTGCTTGGTGACAGAACTCAACAAGATGTTGCACAGGCGATTGTGTCGGGTGATCACATCCCCACCATGTCTACAAGAGGCAGCATGATGACCCAGAGGATCAAAAATCAACTCTGGGCAAAAGGGACATGGAGAGCCTCTGATGCGTTGAGACCAAGCCACCACCTAATGGCCGTTGGTACTCTGCTGAGTCAAGGTACAGTTTCAAAACTTGTAGAAAGGATAGCAGTAATCCAAGAACTGGCATGGGGAGAAGAAACTGAGAGCATGCGAGCCTTGTTCACCAGGGAAGCTGAAGACAGCAGAGAAATGGAATGCGAAAGAATCCAGCTTTTGAGACAGTGACTTCTGCTGGGGAGGAGAATTGAGCACTGATTCCATGGTGATGGAGTCCTGTGGAGAGACCTGGGTATTGAAGCAAAGAAATGGCCTGCTGTAAGTGACTGTTTGTCATGCAGGGTTCCCCATTTCTAAAGATGCCACGGAAGAGATGAAGGCGGCGCACAAGTGAAGAGATAGAGAATGCAGGCCGAGCCCGCCCAGCTTAGGACTAAGGTTGAGCTTGCTGCCACTGTGGGTCTGGCACATCTATTGCTACACAAGAAGAGAAGCAAAGTCTCACTTCTTCATCAAAGAACTTCAAGGAATCTTCACAGAGATTGGTGGGGGTGGTTCTAGCAAGGTGTACTAACTTGCAGTAGCCTCCACACATGTGGGAGGAGAGAGATGGCAACATGGAGATCAACTGTGACAACATCCGAGATGGCTCTCAGCAGTACCTTGAAAAGATTGTGTTTCTCAGCAAAGAAGCCGAGAACAATGCACAATGTCACCGATAGGAGCCCCAAGGATCTCCAAGTTGGGTAGATTGAGGACTAACTGAGGCTGGAAAAAGTGAGATACCATTCCTACTGAACACTTCACACTTGGGATAATTGATGAACAGACCCAAGTGGGGGCCCCAACTCTTCAATTAGATGCAGAGCTCGTACTACAGCTGACCTCTCCCCCACCAGTATGCCATCATCCAGGTACCAAGCATGAAGCTAAGGTTAATGCAATCGTCGTCAGCCTCTATGCTAGAAACAAGCTTATGGAGGACCAAAGCAAACAACATTGGGCCAAGGGAATCCCCCTGCTGAACACCTGACTGTGAGCTGATTGTGCCCATGGAATGCCACAAAAAGGGAAGTGATTATTATTATTATTATATATATTTATTAATGAATTATTTATTAAATTACATAAACTACACAAATGCAACATAAACCAAACACAAGTCACAAAACAACATACAAATTCAAATGTATTCCTGATTGATGGCAGGAAAGTTGGCACATAATAGCCCTCACATTTGCCCTAACTAAATGGAGATTGAGCCGGCCATACAGTTCAGACAGAACCATAGATTTGGGACTGGATGAAGACGTGGCTAGGCGAGAGGCTAACATGGAAAATGCCTCCAAAGCTTCCTTCCCCCATGCTCCGTATGATTCCACTACCAGAGGGATACAGACCCATCCAAGATCACTACATTTAGCATCATTAGCCTCATGTTTTCGGAGCTCAGTGGCATGTGCGCGCAGCTGCTCCAGCAGTTACTCCCGCTTCAGAAAGAATTTGGAGTTTAGCGGTGATGTAACTGATAAGTCACAGGCTGCAGTTTTGCCCAGAATCCAGTTGGAGATGAGAACATCCGCAGGACGAGAATGGCTGTGATCAGAAGTGAGGTTGCAACCAGCTTCCACTTGAACATATTATTAGCTAAAGATTACTAATGGTCTAATTTACAAATCATCCGAAATCGCGGTACCGGGTGCGACACATCTGAAGATGTAAGAGAATAGATGATTTATTATACTTTAAATAATTTATTAGGCCAAGTAGGGGCCATCTTTCGATGACATGGGATTTTATTGGATACCCCGGAGCCATGACAACTGGGCTTTCAAGACCCCTGAGAGTGCAATTGATATTAACAGTCTTACATCTTCTCCTTGCCGACAACACACTCTATCAGCTGCATTAGAAAACATTCAATTTAACTCTCTTTTTTCCAGTACTCTGTGGCTGACAAGGCTCGTCACCTGTCTGTGTCCTCTCCCCATGCCTCCGCTTGGCTTCTGTAGTACCATCTCCAGGCCTGGGTCTAAGCCTAGACCCCAACGAGCACCAGATGGCCATCAAGTGGTGGCTCGGGCTAAATACCTCACCTGGCTCACCTCCCTGTGCATTGTGTCCAGAACATCCCTTGGATCCCCTAGGCCACCATGCAGTAACATGTAAGAGAGGTGGTGATGCTATATCCAGGCACAACAAGCTCAGGGATGTAGTGCTTCAGACCTGCCATCGTGCATGCCTGCATAAGCGTCAAGGCGGAGGCTGGTAGTGGACTAGGACATGAGCTTCGGAACACACGCCCTGCTGACATCCTAGCTTCCACGTGGCTCTGTGGCAAGCCTGCTGCCTTTGACCTTACTGTGGTGTCTCCGCTTAACCCTACCTTTATCTCTGAAGCGGGTCGCACAGCGGGGTCAGCAGCGGTTGCCGCTGAGCTAAGGAAGCACTCTGCCAATGATGCCAAGTGTTCTGAGTTGGGGTGGACGTGATTCCCTTGTGGCCGAGTCATATGGAGCTTGGGGCAGCGAAGCGGTGCAAGCTTTTTCACGGCTCGCATCATACCTTGCCACAAGGACCAACTCCCCCATGTCCAAGGTTGTCTGCAGCCTTACGGCCGCCTTAATTTGACTCTTGTGCGAGCCAATGCCCGAGCCCTCCTTACGATGTGGATGTTCCCTTCAGGAGGGGGATATTTCATCATCGCAACTTTCTAGCTAGTGTGTCTCAGTGTGTCAGGGTATGTTGTATGTAATGTATGTATGTATGTATGTATGTAATGTATGTATGTATGTAATGTAGTATGTATGTATGTATGTATGTATGTATGTATGATGTTGTATTTATGTATGTATGTATGTATGTATGTATGTATGTATGTATGTATGTATGTAGTATGTATGTATGTATGTATGTATGTATGTATGTATGTATGTATGTATGTATGTTGTATGTATTTGTATGTATGTATGTATGTATGTATGTATGTATGTATGTATGTATGTATGTATGTGTATGTATGTATTTGTATGTATGTAGTATGTATGTATGTATGTAGTAGTCTGTATGTATGTATGTATGTATGTATGTATGTATGTATGTATGTATGTATGTGATGTATGTTGTATGTATGTATGTTGTATGTATGTATGTATGTATGTATGTATGTATGTATGTATGTATGTATGTATGTATGTATGTATGTATGTATGTATGTATGTATGTATGTATGTATGTATGTATGTATGATGTATGTATGTATGTATGGATGTATGTATGATGTATGTATGTATGTATGTATGTATGTATGTATGTATGTATTGTAGTATGTATGTATGTATGTATGTATGTATGTATGGTATTATGTATGTATGTATGTATGTATGTATGTATGTAATGTATGTATGTATGTATGTATGTATGTATGTATGTATATGTATGTATGTATAGTATGTTGTATGTATGTATGTATGTAGTATGTATATGTATGTATGTATGTATGTATGTATGTATGATGATGTATGTATGTAGGTATGTATGTATGTAGTATGTATGTATGTATGATGTATGTATGTATGTATGTATGTAGTATGTATGTATGTATGTAGTATGATGTATGTGTATATGTATGTATGTATGTATGTATGTATGTATGTATGTATGTATGTATGTATGTATGTATGTATGTATGTATGATGTATGA
>JABACO010000757.1:0-21787 GCA_013339895.1 Ephydatia muelleri | reverse complement strand
CTCTGTGACTTTTAACTCATCAATGAACAGCTGGTCGTAGATACTGTGGCACCTCCCAAGGAGGGAGAATACAGTTGTGAACTTCTCAGCTGTTGCCGATACTGTCTCAACAAGAGTTGGGCACTTCTCATGTGCCACTTGTATCATGGAAGAACACATGATGGAGATGTTTGATGGCTAGTGGTGATGGGAAAGGTAAACTGTATGGGGAATTTCATGTAATATTGTGAGTACCTTAAGGGCCTTGTGTATGTGATTCCCCACAAACACTCCACCGAAGTACTGCTGTCGTTTCACTTTGAAAGACTGTAATGCTGTATCTAGCCCTTGAACAAAGGGTCCTTCATGCTTTTTAAAACCCTTCTCAACTGCATTACTTTGGTGGGCTATCTCTTTCTCCTAAAATTAATGTGTGCAAAGTCATTTTTCATCTTATTGATTTCTGTCTTACCATTTGTTGCACAGATCGCTTCTTCTCGTTCACCTGTTTGATGAAGTTATTCGTGATGGAGTCATCCTTCCCCAAACAAACAGCAACAGAGGTCATTACTTCCTCCAAATCTGCAAGTTCAGCTTTGCATTCTGCATACTTGGCCTTCAGCATCTGCAGCTTGTGCAGCTCCACACAGTAAGCCGAAAAGCTTGATGTGCTATTGGTTGTCTGGTTTATGAAGGCCAATTGCATGTCATAGCTGTGACAGGCATCCTCAAGCAAACTAAAAACCTTCATAAATATGCCTTGAGTCATGTGCAGTCCTGGTGGGCACACCTGCTGGGTGTAAAATTTAAAACATGTTCGGTGTGAAAATGTATGAACTTACTTGAGATATAGGAATATTAAATAGAGGTTCTGAAATGCAGTTGCGGTACTCCATTGCATCCTTCCGTATCCCTCCATTAGCCATGAATGCCTGATAGTTTGCTGTTATTGTTTCCAAAGATCGGTCTGGAAATCTCCCCCTTGTGGCAAGTGATTGTTACATGTGCTCACTATCAATCTCACAAATCAGGCATGGATGTTTCCAATAAGTGGCATGCTGAATAATAAGGAACAAATTGATTTCTTTGGTGTATTATACATAACTCAGTACTGTTTTGCTTACCAAACCATCTGTAGGGATGGAGATGGTCTTGTCAGGACTTGTGGCAGCAAGCTTGCTTAGCACTTGTGATGCCATCTTCACTTCGTCCTTGGTAGGTTTCACATCACAATCATGGATGTTGTAATCACCAATATGTATGTTCTTCTACAGGAAGAACACTCAACGTGTATGTCCTGCAGGAGTACCATGATGATTGGCGGTGCTGGTTTCAGTGCTGATGGCAATAAAGGTGCATCCACGAAGCAGCAAGGACATTTCACGTTGCTACAACTGAAGACTTCAAATCACCTGACCATACATGTGGTGCACACCGGCCTACATGGTAGCTCCAATGGCTGGCACAGGAGCTCCAGACAGATCAGGCATTGCAGCTGATCCAGTATAGCTGAATTGTTCAAGGTGCTAAGTGGCATGTCAGGTGGGTGGTGTGGTGGTGCAATTCCTTTGATAGTTGCAATAATAATATCAGCTGTTGTTGGACGACCTATCCGATGTGGTGGTGTTGGCTTAGTACCTCTTTTGGGATAACATACCGCATTAAGAAAACATGCATGTAGTACAGACCCACAATTATGTTGATATTGATACCATGCATCTGTCTTCAGCATGAACCTCCCACTCAGTGATTGCTGTTGAGCTGTAGCAAGTCATTGGTCTGTCCATGATCTGCTTACATGAGTAGCATAACGACACAGGGTGGATATCAGGGAGGTCATTGTTAATATCAAACACTGTCTCAACAACATCCGGAAATTTCTGAGTCCGGATTCAGACAAAATTATCAGTACGCCGAACACGACGAGTGTTTAGGTCCTAAACACTTTGTTTAGGTCCTAAACCATAGTTTAGGTCCTAAACTGTACGCCATGCCCATATATGGGTGCGTTCACACGGCAATACGACATATGTTTTATTGTCCGGTAACCCTAGCAATTTATGTCCGCCCATGCATCTCTCGTTTCCAGGCCTCAATGCATCAGCTGCATACGAAAATAGATGTGGCTCATGTGGTGCGCCGTGCGCGTCTGAATAACTTTTCAACAGTCTCGATCTAACTCATTGGAGGTCGGCAATGACATGTGGTGAGTGTCCGATCGTTTTAATAGTACTCCATAGTCCGATTGAGCACATCGCATAAGCGCGAGTAGAGTACCGGTATTCTAAACACTTTAAAAGTGTGCGCTCACGTAGTTACTATGAGTTATGCATGTGCGTGTCTAGTGCGCAGAGGTGTGTGTGTGTGCGCGTGTGTGGTGTGCGTGTGCGTGTGTGTGTGTGTGTGCAATATTTGAAGACTCCATTTAAAGTGTGAGTTTTGTCTGGCATTTCCATTGACATTATTGTGGGGTTCACATTGACCCCTGGTTATGTGGCAGCTGTAGCTCTCCTGCTGGCAGTGAGGGGTCTGGATAACTCCATCTGGAACCACTGGTTGTGCAAGGCTGCTGACTGGACTTAATTGCAGTGTGAGTGAGTCCCATTGACACCTCCATGGCTAGGACCATTGGCCCCTATTTTTATGGGGGCTGGGGTGTTGGCTCAGCCTGCAGTAAGAGAGCTGACATTTCCACAGTTATCAGACCCCTGGTAGCTCCCCTGTTGTGTAGAGGGGAGTGTATGTTGTGTAGAGGGGAGTGTGTATGTTGTGTAGAGGGGTGTGTGTTGTGTAGAGGGGAGTGTATATGTAGAGGGGAGTGTACAAGTAAATAAAAACATTCTCTAACGAGAAAGTTGGTGGGCATATAGGATTGACAATGTTGGTGTAAAAAGCACGGAAATAAGTGTGACAGAAATGTTACTGGAAAATTGAAATAGGCCTATATTTAGCCCAGTCACATTTAGGCAGCGCACGCCTGAGAAAATGTGCTAAATATAGGCCTATTTCAATTTTCCAGTAACATTTCTGTCACACTTGTTTCTGTGCTTTTTACACCAACATTGTCAATCCTATATGCCCACCAACTTTCTCGTTAGAGAATGTTTTTATTTACTTGTTTCATAAGTTTTTTTTTCTCCGTGTCAAAGAACTTATAAACGCTTTGTTTTTTACAATACGACTTTAATAATGAAAAGTAATAAATTAACGAACACATAATTAATTAAAAATGGTACGTATAATTGTTTTTAATATAATTAATTATATTGCCGCCTCCTCGGCCTCTTCTCTCTCCTCTTCCTCTTCTCCCCCCCCCCCCCCCCCGCCTTTGGTATGGCCATGCGGGTGGCGGGGGCAGGAAAAAAGGCAGGGGCAGCATTGGGGGGAGCAGTGGGGGGGCAGAACTGGTACTGGCGGTGAGAGGGGCGCTGCTGGTGGTGGTGGGACTAGCTCTGGGGGGGGGGCAGCGCTGCTGCTGGCCATGGTGGTGGGGCTAGCGCTGGTGGGGGCAGCGGTGGGGCTAGCGGGCGGGGGCAGCGCTGCTGCTGATGGTGGGGCTAGCGGGCGGGGGCAGCGCTGCTGCTGGTGGTGGGGCTAGCATTGGCGGGGGCAGCGCTGCTGATGGTGGGGCTAGCGTTGGCGGGGGCAGCGCTGCTGCTGGTGGTGGGGCTAGCGCTGGGGGGGCAGCGCTGCTGCTGGTGGTGGGGCTAGCGCTGGCGGGGCAGCGCTGCTGCTGGTGGTGAGGCTAGCGCTGGCGGGGGCAGAAGTTGTGATGAAGGAGGATGTATGTGCTTCCTCGACCTCCTCTCCTTCAGAGTCATCAAAAATTCTTTCCCGACTTCTTCAGCCATCTACGTGACAGACAGAGTATTGAAACAACTTGTAAAAAATTTAGTATTTACCTTTGAATTTTTTTCAAGAGAGAAATGTGCTGTTCTACGGGTCGTTGGTTTATACCGGTACATGCACAGCCACGTTTTCTAGCTGTGCTATAATTCTATTGGTCTAATTTAATCCGTCCATTCACTGATTGGTCGCTTTTTCATGCATGCCATCACATACTGAGGGGGAGGGGTGGAGTGTGTGTGTGTAGGTGTGCTAAAATTCTATTGGTAGAATTTCATCCAATCACATGACCTGAGGTGCATGCAGGTGCAGTGGTGTTGAAATTAGCACATCTGATATATTGTGCTGTTAACTATCTAGCTTCTGACACTAGGCCTATCACCTATGGAAATTGTATTTTTGTAAATGACAGCAGTTACTCAATTTTTCCAAGATCTGCCATTGTGATGTATATATACCATGCTATAATTGTTGCAAACCATGAGAGTCTAAGTTGTGCACACATTTTTACATACATGTATATCATTGGCCATGGGAGTAGGTCCCACATATATCTCTGCATGTGCACGTTGGTTTTGCAGAGATATATGTATTACATATCCTTATCCCTGTCCTTTATCTCCTCTGCCACTACACACCTACCATTGAGGTCTACTGGAATGGCTTCATGCTGTTTTGTGGTGAGTGTACGAATTATCAAAGAAGTAAGGTTCAGCCCCAGCAGTATGAAACCTATGCCCGACTAAAATATCACTCTCTTGCAACTTCTTTGCATTAACCTTACGGATAGTTTTTAGCAGTGACCCTGCCTGTGATCTTCGTACACTGAGTGCTTTAGCAAGTAATGCATCTGCACTAATCTACTTACTGCTGCACGGGCCGATCTTGTAACAACCTTTTGAGCTAGCAATGGATGGCTATTGCAAAAAGCATTGTTTACTTCTCAGAGCTCACTATCCCTAAGAATTGCTTTTTCAAGCCTCACTCCATACTCTGCTAGTGTGCGAGAGTTGGGCTCAAACAGGGAGTAACTATATGGGAGAAGATAGGGTTGCAGTACTTTTATTTTACCATACATTATGCCTTATACATGTATCAAAACATTTCACCAATTGCGCATTACATGAATTATTTCATTTTCATGCAACTCAATTTTGGGTAACACTTCTGTACACACGTGTAGTGGACCTTAGATTGACCCTTTACATGTACATGGGGGGAACTTTTACTTGTGGGAAGCCTTACTGTACATCTGATAACAATTAAACACAGCTGCAGCAAGGGGTGGATGCGCATGACTGACTTGTACTATACACACGCGCTTGTGTAGTCCTTTCTTTCAACATCAGATAACTATGTACAATGTAACAGACACAGATGCATGCACAAATAACCTTTTGTACAAACATTGACCTTTACCAGGGAACTGGAAGCCTTACTGTACATCTGATAATATGCATGCAAGCGTACAAGAAATGTGTTAATGTGTTGCATGACAGGAAGCCATGAGCAACTTACATTAGCACGTAAGAAAGCAGCCCTTAGACTTTAAATGCTACATACAGCATGCTATTTATAACATACCTTTGGGTGGTAGTGGTAGTTCTACGACCCTTCCAATACCGACTCCTTCTAGCTGCCCTTAATGGTAGCTGAATTGCCCCTGTATATCCGCCTATTAGCAGCACGGTTCTCCTCGACGCCCTCTTGATATCGCTGCCTTTTAGCAGCACTGTTCTCCTCGACGCCCTCTTGATATCGCTGCCTTTTAGCAGCACGGTTCTCCTCGACGCCCTCTTGATATCGCTACCTTTAGCAGCACGGTTCTCATCGAACGCCTCTGATATCGCTGCCTTTTTGCAGCTAGCCCAGGTTCTCCTCGACGCCCCTCTTGATATCGCTGCCTTTAGCAGCACGTTTCTCCTCGACGCCCCTCTTGATATCGCTTGCCTTTTAGCAGCCCGGTTTCTCCTCGACGCACCTCTGATATCGCTGCCTTTTAGCAGCACGGTTCTCTCGACGCCCTCTCTTGCTATCGCTGCCTTTTAGCAGCACGGTTCTCCTCGAACGGCTCCTCTTGATATCGCTGCCTTTTAGCAGCACGGTTCTCCTCGACGCCCCCCTCCTCTGTATATCGCTGCCTTTTAGCAGCACGGTTCTCCTCGACGCCCTCTTGATATCGCTGCCTTTTAGCAGCACGGTTCTCCTCGACGCCCTCTTGATATCGCTGCCTTTTAGCAGCACGCTTAGATACAGCATTTGCGTTGTAGGTGTCGCGTACAGAGGCCTTCTTCTTTTCAGGGTCGGCCTTGTAGGTGTCGCGTACAGAGGCCTTCTTCTTTTCTGGGTCGGCCTTGTAGGTGTCGCGTACAGAGGCCTTCTTCTTTTCAGGGTCGGCCTCCTTGTAGCGCTCTCGGGCTTTAGCCTTGTTCTCTTGTGATAAATATCTTCTCGTTTTTGGAGGTATTCCGCTCGTTGCTTACATCTTCTTCTTTCGATTACGCGAAGGCATTTAAAAAAAAACAACTTCACTAATAAAGTACACACCCAACGGATATCAAATTTGTATCAAAAATGGCAACTTTTTTTAAATGTATCAAATATGCGATCAAATGTGTCACAGATATGGTTCTGTACAATATATGTGGCCGCATATTTGATCCGCGTCTGATTGACCACCGATTCTCGGTGTATGGAACAAATATGTAATTCATATATTGTACAAATTTTGTACTGATTACATATATGATTCAGAGGTGCTTTGCATATTTGTTCCAAAGCGGAGGGAGGGGTCCAGAGGAACGTTTTCACAAGGAGTAGCAAATGGCTTATCGCACGTCGTATACAGGCCAGGGCTAATTGTAAGAGGAGTCTTCTCTACAGCAATCGCGGCGCGTATACGAAGGTGGTGTTCGAGGTACTCGCGCAAGGGAGGAAGGAATTCGAACGTAGTACTTGCATGGGGTGTGTTGTTTCAAACAGAAGAGTTGATGAAACGGCTATTGCATTATATTTTTTACAAACTGCCATTCCTCATGAAGGCATACCATGACCACAAAGATGACTTTCTCTTCTCACTCATGTTCTGGTGTGAGGGTCACCGGCATCATGTTGGGGAAACCTCAGGGGTAACTACTACCAATATACCTTGGGCATGGAACAAAAGGAGAATCAAGCAGCAGTAGGATCGTGAGATACATGTAGATGGGAGATAGGGTGTGGTCGTATTGTCCTGCTGTACCCCAGGGGCATTCTAAGAAGTTTCAAAAAGTGTATGTGTGTGTGTATGTGTGTGTGTGGGGGGGGGGGGGGGCAGATCAATAAATGGGCAATTTACATGGATGTATTATCATTGCATGATGAAATCCGCACCGCTATGTTGTATGGTGAGAGGGCTATGGGCCATGTATGATATCGATAGCAGGTGTGCAAACATGTTATACCAGTTATGGGGCCGGGGTGGTGGTACATTTTTCCTCCCTATTTACATACAATTGTGACAAATGTGTGTATCTGGTTAAATGGAGTCTTCCTCCACACAAGCAGCAGGTAGTACTGCCTCTGCATGTGGACAATGGATCTACATTGGTTGAGTCTGGTCATTCTCAAAGAGTCCCACCAAAAAGTCCTGATCTAGTGAAGCAAGACATACCTTAAGACGAGGATCTGGAGAGGCATGATTTAGTACCAGAGGAGCTTGTTGAAGAGGACATGTGTAGGCGCACTCAGGAGGACAACAAATAGAAGCTGGGTGACACTTTAGACATGTAGACATATCTGTGTATGGAGGGAGTGATGTAATAACAATACGCATGCCCAACAAGAGCTGCTACCAGTCTGTGTTTGATTGCTCATGTCATTCCAGTGAACTATGAATCATAATGTATCCATTTATCTTGTATACAGCTACATGTGCATATCGGGTGCATTACCATGATTTGTACACGTAACCATTCGTTTAGTAAAAGTTTGTTTAATAAATGAGGGTTGATCATGAGATTAGGGCAGCCCCCCCCCCCCCCCTCTTGCCTACATGTACAGGGGCCTGCCAGGCAGTCACTGGTATGATTAATGCAGCATCCTTTTGTAGTCCCATGTGTATTAGCTTGTGATTTCATGTACCTTACCCAGGCATTGTGTTGTTCTTTGAATTGCATTCACCCCTTGCATTGAGCAAGGGGTGGAAGTATTTGATGAAAAGACACAGGAGTGTGTTCTAGTTGTTGCACCAGTACTGGCAATCATGTGGTGACAATCCCAGGGCATCTCAAATCGTTGGCCACCTGACTGGCAGACCATCTAAGTTCTGTAGAGTATGCTTGGTATGCTACCTATACCTATGCTGCCTATATACTGATATACATGTATGTTTTAATACAGTTAAGGTACACCTTGTGCCATTTAGGCTGATGCAAATGAATCATGGACATGATTGCCGAGCTGCGCACCAAAGCTAGCAGTATGGTAGATTTTGCTAAGATTTCTTTTGCTAATGGAAGTGCAAAAGCAGATTTGAAAAATTATCTGGATTGTGTGACATGCCCACCCCAATCCTCAAGCTGACATGCATATCCACCAACCATGCCAGCATGCTCTTTATATTTCCCTAATCCAGGTTTTTAGAATTGCTTATTGTGGTACACTTCGGACATCTATATGCTTGATGCATACCAGGGTACCTGTGATGCATTTGTTCAAGCCATCAAAGAGCATAACCCCAGTATGCTGAAAGAAAAAGAAGGTCCATCTTGTGCTACACCTTCCGGCAGCATTACGCGAATTTGGCCCTACATCTGCGTACAACACTGAAAGGTACACAAATTGGATGTGTCACATTTTCACCAATACTGATATGTGACACATGTAGATGCCAGGCATTTTAATTCCCTGGTTCGCTGCCAAAATGTACATTCTAATCGCCACAATCCCAGTCGTGATATAGCTGTTGGGTTCAGTGTTAGAGAGCATATGTTGTCTCAGGAGGTCGCTATGGACCAAACAATGAATGGTGGGTATTTATATACTATATGAAACTTTGATTATAACTGACTTACATAGCTGTAGTCCTGCTATCCGCGAACTGTTTAAGACTACTGAAGTGCTACACTTCATAAATGGGTACACACCCAAGACTCACACACATGGAGAATTTGGGAAACTTGAGGTATGTAAATACCATGCATTGATATGGTATACACTGGCCCTCTCTTGAAGGCATCACGGAAGCACCAAAAGCTGTCTGATGTGCTCATATATTGTAAGTGTGAGCAGAGCTGTGGACTAGGTTGCCTACTAAATGTGGGGCATTATCAGCTGCATGCAGCAGCATGGAGCTGAAATCAGCATGGATGCATTTGTACAAAT
Organism: Ephydatia muelleri; assembly: GCA_013339895.1. NCBI lineage: Eukaryota > Metazoa > Porifera > Demospongiae > Spongillida > Spongillidae > Ephydatia > Ephydatia muelleri. The sequence goes on along the minus strand of JABACO010000757.1, from coordinate 12,598 downwards.
GTACCGCTGGGACAAAAAATGCTACCATCAAAGTGACTAACTGCATCAAGTTGTTCTACTGTAACAAAGTAAGTATATAGCATGTGTCGCAATATACCACGTCTTGGTAACATAGATACAGTATGGAATTCACGCCTGTTTTATGTAAAGGAGTGGTTGTAACGTATTGCCTCATTCAGCTGTTTGAAGAAATGGTGGGCTCATTTGGGGAAGCCATATTGAACGATATAGACTGTCCTCTTTTGACCATGACCAAACAGCTTCTACTTGTACCACCTTCTACCCTTGCATGTGCTGTTTCCATTTGTCACCAGTACAGCACCTCCTGCACCCTGAAAGAACAGTCTGGACAGCTTTTATTTAAACATGATTGGAACAATGACATGTATGCCTACAACATCTACTGTATGTCCAATGATTAATGTGGTTAACTTCTAATTCTAAATATACGACAACAATAGTAATATTAAGCACGTGCGCTGTAAAAAAAAAACAAGGGGATGACAAGAGTAAAAGAAGAATGTCCAGAGGTACATATTTGTGCATGTAGCTGCTCTCTTCCTAATGACAGAATTGAATCAGCTAAAGAGAGGAAGCTGGCTATGCTGATACAAGCTACAGTCATGATCAACGCGAAGCAATCAGGCATCGGTGAACGACAAAGAGGTATGCACCAGTTAGCGTATTATTTTACGTTCGACGTTTAAGGTAAGCGGTGTAGAGCTATGCCTACTTATTAAATTGAGCTTGATCAACAGGAAAGCTTATGGATGGAAACAACACCCGCCAAACTAACTGTACGTTACCATGTATGCCTTTTGTCATTCGTAAAGAAAAGGTAAGAGAATAGGTGCCTCTTTGTCACTGTTCTATATCTTAACAGGAAAGCTTATGGACGGAACAACACCAGCCACTCATTTATGCCTTTTGTCTCTCGTAAAGAAAAGGTAAGAGAACCTGTGCCTCTTTCCCACTGTTTTATATCTTGATTCCTGTTAGGTGCTTTAATTGGAACATCGTGCAGCTACCTTCTCCATTTGCCAGCGTTCTTTGGATGATTCGTTGAATGGGACTACGTGCAGTTTATGTACTTGTACAGTTGTATGCTTTTTTTGAAAACGGATTATATTTTAACAAGCCAGGCAAGATAACCATACGCATGGGGACTGGGCACATATTTGATACAAACATCTGGTACACATATGGCATCGCATGTTTGGTGTGGACTGAGCGCCACATATTTGGCGCAAACATCATACATATTTCGTCCATTGAATGAAGCTCCATATTTGATTCATATCGGCTACTTATATTTTATGTGCCAAATATGTGTACGTGTATTTGATACATATATGGTACATTGTTTGATCAAATTTGATATCCGTTGGGTGTGTAAGTAATGACTAAACTGCGATAGGAACACCAAATAAATTTAGTGCAGGTTGGAGCATTTATACTGTATAACATTATTAAATACATCATTATTTAAAATTAATTCCTATATTATGCTTGCTACTTTTGGTAGATGTGATATGCATCTATATGACCTTAAGGAGCACCGTGCCGGTAAATTCTGAAGAGATTGGTACTATTGTCGTTCTTTAAAACCGTTCGTAGCTCGAGTTATACCTTCCTAAGGAAGAAGAAGACGACGACGACTATGAACAATTTTTTTGGGAATGGGCACGAGAAGCAGGTTTTTTGTTTGTCGGGAAGCGCATAGTTTAATGACATGAAACTAGCATGAAAACGTAGATCTTGGTGTTGTCGTTCGATTGCTGCAACGAGATAAGTGATCCGTTTCTCCGTTGTCCCTCCCGACGCGATTTAAAATTTTTAATGACATTCATCATTCCTCAATCAATCCTATATTGAACCTGCTGACGCAGGTTCAAATGTTGTGTAGAGGGGAGTGTATGTTATGTAGGGGGGTGTATGCTGTGTAGAGGGGAGTGTGTATGTTGTGTAGAGGAGAGTGTATGCTGTGTAGAGGGGAGTGTATGTTGTGTAGAGGGGAGTGTATATGTAGAGGGAGTGTATGTTGTGTAGAGGGGAGTATATGTTGTGTAGAGGGGTGTGTATCTTGTGTACTGGAGAGTGTGTGTTTGTGTAGAGGGGTGTGTATGTTGTGTAGAGGGGAGTGTATATGTAGAGGGAGTGTCTGTTGTGTAGGGGGATGTTATTCTGTCGGGGGTGTCTGCTGTGTCGCGGGGAGTGTGTCTGTTGTGTCGGGGGCGTGTATTTGTGTAGCGGGAGTGTCGAGGGGGCGTGTCTGTTGTGTCGCGGGCGTCTCCTGTGTTTTGTAGGGGGTGTGTCTGTTGTGTGCGGGGTGTGTCTGTTTGTGTCGGGTGTGTCGCGGGGTGTGTGTTGTGTCGCGGGGGCTGTTGTTTTGTCTCGGGGTGTCTGTTGTGTCGCGGGCGTGTGTGTGTGTCGCGGGGCGTGTCTGTTGTGTCGCGGGGCGTGTCTGTTGTGTCGCGCGGCGTGTCCTCTGTTTGTGTCTCGGGGCGTGTGTGTTGTTGTCGCGTGGCGTGTCTGTCTGTCGCGGGGAGTGTCCTGTTGTGTCGCGTGGCGTGTGTCGTTGTGTCGCGTGGGCCTGTGTCTCTGCTGTGTCGCGGGGCGTGTGTCTGCCTGTGTCAGCGGGGTGTGTAGCTTGTACGCTGTGGGGTGTGTGTAGCTTGTCGCTTGTGGTGTGTGTCTTGTATCTTGGGGGGTGTGTCTTGTACGCTTGTTGGGTGTGTCCCTTGTACGCTTGTGGGGTGTGGTCCCTTGTACGCTTGAGAGGTGTGTCTTGTACGCTTGTGGTGGTGTTGTGTAGAGGGGAGTGTATGTTATGTAGGGGGGTGTATGTTGTGTAGAGGAGAGTGTATGCTGTTGTAGAGGGGAGTGTGTGTTGTGTAGAGTGGTGTGTATGTTGTGTAGAGGGGAGTGTGTATGCTGTGTACAGTGGAGTGTTATGTTGTGTGAGGGGAGGTTGTATGTTGTGTAGACGGGTGTATGTTGTGTAGAGGAGAGTGTATGCTGTGTGTAGGGAGGAGTGTATGCTGTGTAGAGGGAGTGTAGTTGTTTAATGTAGAGGAGAGTGTATTCTGTGTAGAGGGGAGTGTGTATTTGTGTATGGAGTGTATGTTGTGTAGGGGAGTGTATGTTGTGTAGAGGGAGTGTTGTTGTGAGTAAGGGAGTGTATGTTGTGTCGAGGGGTGTAGTTGTGTAGAGGGGAGTGTGTGTTGTTAGAGTGGAGTGTTGTTGTAGAGGGGAGTGTGTATGCTGTGTACAGTGGTGTGTATGTGTGTAGAGGGTGTTATGCTGTGTAGAGGGGAGTGTGTATGTTTGTAGAGGGGAGTGTATGTTTGTCGAGGGTGTGTATGTTGTGTAGCGGGGTGTATGTTGTGTAGGGGTGTGTAGAGGGGAGTGTTGTTGTGAGCGGAGTTATGTTGTTCGGGGGCGTGTTGTTGGGAGTGTACATGTATGTTGTGTCGCGGGGCGTGTGTGTTTGTACGAGTGGCGTGTCTGTTATGTAGAGGGGAGTGTATGTTGTGTAGGTGGAGTGTATGTTGTGTCGCGTGGAGTGTGTATGCTGTGTAGAGGGGAGTGTGTATGCTGTGTAGAGGGGTGTGTAGCTTGTACGCTTGTGGGGTGTGTAGCTTGTATGCTTGTGGTGTGTGTCTTGTATCTTGTGGGGTGTGTCTTGTACGCTTGTGGGTGTGTCCCTTGTACGCTTGTGGGGTGTGTACCTTGTACGCTTGTTGGGTGTGTCCCTTGTACGCTTGTGGGGTGTGTCCCTTGTACGCTTGAGAGGTGTGTCTTGTACGCTTGTGGTGTGTCACTTGTACGCTTGTTTGTAGAGGGGAGTGTGTATTTAGAGGGCTCGTACAAATTTTAATTATGGTACGCATTCATAAACAATCTAGGCAGATGTCTTGCAAGATAACTCTTTCTACAAGTAAATAAAAACATTCTCTAACGAGAAAGTTGGTGGGCATATAGGATTGACAATGTTGGTGTAAAAAGCACGGAAACAAGTGTGACAGAAATGTTACTGGAAAATTGAAATAGGCCTATATTTAGCCCATTTTCTCAGGCGTGCGCTGCCTAAATGTGACTGGGCTAAATATAGGCCTATTTCAATTTTCCAGTAACATTTCTGTCACACTGTTTCCGTGCTTTTTACACCAACATTGTCAATCCTATATGCCCACCAACTTTCTCGTTAGAGAATGTTTTTATTTACTTGTTTCATAAGTTTTTTTTTCTCCGTGTCAAAGAACTTTAAACGCTTTGTTTTTACAATACGACTTTAATAATGAAAAGTAATAAATTAACGAACACATAATTAATTAAAAATGGTACGTATAATTGTTTTTAATATAATTAATTATTTTGCCGCCTCCTCGGCCTCTTCTCCCTCCTCTTCCTCTTCTCCCCCCCCCCCCCCCCCCCCCCCCCCCCCCGCCTTGGGTATGGCCATGCGGGTGGCGGGGGCAGGAAAAAAGGCGAGGGCAGCATTGGGGGGAGCAGTGGCGGGGGCAGAACTGGTACTGGCAGTGGGAGGGGCGCTGCTGGTGGTGGTGGGACTAGCTCTGGGGGGGGGCAGCGCTGCTGCTGGCCATGGTGGTGGGGCTAGCGCTGGTGGGGGCAGCGGTGTGTGCATGGTATGTGAACTGAATGGTGTATGTGGTGAGGACTGAAAATGATTGAGTACTTACAATGGTAAATGACATTAGGGACATGCACATCTAAACACCAGGGACACACCTACACCTACACCAGGGATATCATACACCTACACACAGGGCGACACCTACACACACCAGGTACACACACACCTACACGCGAAGGTCGGGCTATACACACTAGTTGGGCGTAGCCCATCGCGAAGGTCGGGCTACGCCCAACTATGTACACACCAGGTAAATTTAAATCCGTGTAGTGGACTTTAGTAGGGTGTATACTTATATTTATTTACCGCTTTCTTTTCCGCATGCGCTGAAGTCTTTACGCGGTTAATGTTACATGGCGGGAGATTCATCGAATGTCAAAAACGTATATATACATACTCGATTTTATTATGCATGTGCATCACAATATGTCGAACGCTAACGGCGGAGCGGTCGGAGTGCTAGTTGTTGATAGCGAGTGCTGCCCACGGCAATGCTTGAAGCGTCTATCTAAAGATGCTCTACTAACAACACACGCTTACGTGTGGTCAATGACACATAAGCAGCAGAAAAAAGTGGCTGCTCACGGAACTGTCTGCTGCTCACGATAGGCGAACCATGTCATTTGCGCACCATCTTGAACAATCCAAATTGTGTCTTAAAGCTTGGCTTAAAGCTACTGGGATTTCAAAGTCTCGGTACTACGAAACTAGGTTGCAATACATGTCAAGGTACATTCCTGGAAGCGACGATACACTGCACAAGCAAACGAGATTTGTGATTTCAACCGATATGGCAATGCAGTGGTTGGATATATACGCAAACGAGAATGGAGACAAGTTACCGACATCTGGTCGCATTCTTCTTCCTTCTAGTACAACAATGACCAGCGTGTACCAGGTCAGTTACGTACATTTGGGTCTGGGCACGAAATAACATCATTCCCATTTTCAAGGAATACACAGAAGAGTACAATGGAAGCGGATATGTAATTTCAAAAGCAAGTTTTTTTAGAAACTGGAAGAAAGTTCATGGAAACATATCCATTCCAAAGGTATTGTCTAATTTTCTGTTTTTTTTATGAAGTGTATTTAAAAAAAAAAATCGTTTACTTGCAGAGATCTCGGTTTACGGTTTGCACCCTGTGTGATTTATTTGCAACCAGAATACCAATTGCAAAAGCAGACAAAAAAGATGCATTAGTCCAAGCTAGACAAACACACCTGGAAAGAGTTCGGTATGTCCTTAATTAAATTTTAAGGTGAAAGAACTTATTATTACCCAATACATATTTCACTGCACAGAGTTGAGAGACAGAAATACTACAGTCATTGTGCAAAGTCCAGGCATGATCCCAAACAATATATTACTCTGATACTAGATGGGATGGACCAGTCAAAAACATACTTGCCCCATTTCTACCATCAATCGAAGGTACTGCAAATTTGTACATTGGTATTTCGTAAACATCCTGTGCAGGCAATGATCAACAAAGCATTACTTAAGACCCACATCATTGGAGGACTTACACATGGCCATGGGGAATTTCCTCAAGACAGTAACCTAACACTGTCTATTTTGTTAAGCATTCTGAACAACATCAACAGAAAAGAGCACCGATTGCCTGATACACTGTATCTACAAATGGACAACTGCTCAAGGGAGAATAAAAACAAGTATGTGTACGGTGTTCTGGGATACCTAGTCCTGAAAGGCATATTCAGAAAGGTTAGCATGTTTATCATAGATACGTTATACAATGTAAAATGTACATTTATATCTAGGTACGACTTTCATTCCTACCAGTTGGCCATACTCATGAGGACATAGATCAGATGTTCTCACGTTTTTCATCTTACTTGAATAAAAATGATGCAGTCACACCTGGTGAATTGATGGAAGCCTTGAGGAAGAGCTACAGCCCAGAACCTGACGTACATGTTCTAGAACAAAGTGAAGTTTTTGACTTCAAGGCATGGATAGAACCACATTTGGAAGAAATGCACAACCATGTTGCTCCAAAGCACTTCATTTTTAAACTAGTTGATGGATCACTTGTCTTTAAATACAAGTACTGGGCAACGGATCCAAAATGGGAACCTTACAACAGCTCAATACAGCTCTTCACAAACACAGACATCAGCCCAACTACTTTGCAATCATTGGTGCCTAATATCAGTGCACTAAATCTATCACAGGTTGTGGAGGACATTGATAAGCTCACAGACTACACCACAGAAGTCCAGGTACAAGAATGGAAAATTTTCTGTGAGCGGATGAACCAGCAGGATCAATTGAGCAGATGCCCATTCACACAACTTGTGTATGGTGATGCACTTGATGGTATGCATGTACATGCTGCTGACAACAGCAAACAAGCAGCGGAGTTAGTACATGAAGAAGGGATAGCATGTTTGCTGGAAAAAGAAGTAGCAAGACCTGAGGTATGTTTTTGGTCTAAATTACAAAATACAAACCCTTAACACAAAATTGTTCATCCTATCTAACTACAGGTGTACAATGGGGTTTATCGCCCAAAGGCTGTTTCCCAAAAGCCGCTATGTGAAGGTGACATGGTTGCTGTATTGCCTGAAAAGGATCAGTTCACAGGTATTTATGTTAACATTTTCAAGCAACAATCTAATAATCGGCATCCATGAACTTTTATAGGAAAACCATGGATAGGACTATGTGAAACCATTGACACAACTACTTCTACGTTTGTCATCCAGTGGTACAAAGGCAGTTACACAACCGCATGGAGACCAGACAAAACATTTCCCAACTCAGAGATTCACATGAAAGCTATAATTGCTTATGGATTCACATTCACATCAACGTCTAAACTTAATAAGAAGACAATAGATCTGCTAAAAGAATGTTTACCATCATAATTGTTGCCGCTAAATTTGTACATCAGTTTTATTTGTTATAACATTTGATCGTACACACATCAACTTGCATGAGTGCACCAGTGCCAGTTAACAGATTACATTTCCCCTTTCCCACACAATCTCCACCTTTACACTCTCTTCACTACCCACTATGCACTGCATGTACATGTGGAGTTGGTAGCCACATCTCTATCAGCTACAAGACACACCCCACAAGCGTACAAGGGACACACCCCACAAGCGTACAAGGGACACACCCCACAAGCTTACAAGGGACACACCTCTCAAGCGTACAAAGGACACGCCCCACAAGCGTATAAGGGACACGCCCCACAAGCTTACAAGGGACACACCCCACAAGTATACAAGGGACACACCCCACAAGCGTACAAGCTACACACCCAGACACACCCCACAAGATACAAGACACACCCCACAAGATACAAGACACACCCCACAAGCATACAAGCTACACACCCCACAAGCATACAAGCTACACACCCCTACACAGCATACACTCCCTCTAACAGCATACACTCCCCTCTACACAGCATACACTCCCCTCTACACAGCATACACTCCCCTCTACACAACATACACTCCCTCTACACAACATACACTCCCCTCTACACAACATACACCCTCCCTCTACACAACATACACTCCCCTCTACACAACATACACTCCCCTCTACACAACATACACTCCCCTCTACACAACATACACTCCCCTCTACAACACATACACTCCCCTCTACACAACATACACTCCCCTCTACACAACATACACTCCCCTCTACAACAACATACACTCCCCTCTACACAACATACACTCCCCTCTACACAACATACACTCCCCTCTACACAACATACACTCCCCTACACACATACACTCCCCTCTACACAACTACACACCTCCCCTCTACACAACATACACTCCCCTCTACCACATACACTCCCCTCTACACAACATACACTCTCCCCTACACAACATCACTCCCCTCTACACACATACACCCTCCCCTCTACACACATACCCTCCCCTCTACACAACATACCACTCCCCTCTACCCCACCTACACTCCCCTCTACACCCACTCCCCTCACCAACAACCCCCCTCTACCCATACACTCTCCCTCTCACACATACCACTCCCCTCTACCCATACACTCCCCTCTACACAACACTCCCCTCTACCCCCCCTCTCACTCCCCTCCCCTCTCCCCACCTCCCTCCCCTCTACACAACATACACCCCCTCTACACAACATACACTCCCCTCTACACAACATACACTCCCCTCTACACAACATACACTCCCCTCTACACAACATACACTCCCCTCTACACACAACATACACTCCCTCTACACACATACACTCCCTCTACACACATACACTCCCCTCTACACAACACTACACTACCCCACTCCCTACACAACATACACTCCCACACTACACTCCACTCCCGTGTTATCAATCCATTCACTTTTTCTCTAAGCCATGAACTAAGGAACTGCACATGCCCCCATCACTGCCTATGGAACCATGCCCACAGATGGAGTTATCAGACCCCCCACACTGCCAGCATGGTAGCTACCAGGGGTCTGATAACTGTGAAATGTCAGCTCTCTTACTGCAGGCTGAGCCAACAGCCAGCCCCCATAAAAATAGGGGCCAATGGTCCTAGCCATGGAGGTGTCAATGGGACTCACTCACACTGCAATTAAGTCCAGTCAGCAGCCTTGCACAACCAGTGGTTCCAGATGGAGTTATCCAGACCCCTCACTGCCAGCAGGAGAGTTACCAGCTGCACATAACCAGGGGTCAATGTGACCCCCACAATAATGCCAATGGAAATGCCAGACAAAACTCACACTTTAAATGGAGTCTTCAAATATTGCACACACACACACACACGCACACCACACGCGCACACACACACCTCTGCGCACTAGACACGCACATCCATAACTCATAGTAACTACGTGAGCGCACACTTTTAAAGTGTTTAGAATACCGGTACTCTACTCGCGCTTATGCGATGTGCTCAATCGGACTATGGAGTACTATTAAAACGATCGGACACTCACCAACATGTCATTGCCGACCTCCAATGAGTTAGATCGAGACTGTTGAAAAGTTATTCAGACGCGCACGGCGCATCACATGGCTACATCTATTTCGTATGCAGCTGATGCATTGAGGCCTGGAAACGAGAGATGGACATAATTTCTAGGGTTACCGGACAATAAAACATATGTCGTATTGCCGTGTGAACGCACCCATATATGGGCATGGCGTACAGTTTAGGACCTAAACTATGGTTTAGGACCTAAACAAAGTGTTTAGGACCTAAACACTCGTCGTGTTCGGCGTACTGATAATTTTGTCAGAATCCGGACTCAGAAATTTCCGGATGTTGTTGAGACAGTGTTATCAATGCTAAAGGCTCTAAAGAGACATTCTTTGAACTCTGAACATTGATAGAATGCCCTCCTTTTCTTCCCTTTAGCCACCAAAAGGCTTCCACAGACTCTGCAACGTTTCTGGAGCTGGTCTCTGTGGAGTTCCATCTAGGGCTATGTGACCGAACAAAGCAACTACAGCCGCATTATTCATAGCAAAGCAAAACCGCTTATTTGTGTGTTTAAAAAAAGTATGGCTGCATCTGAATGGTGCTTCTGTATAACTCAATGTGTGTAGTTCATGGTGGCGGCATACTGACCTTCTTGAGAATTTGTCTGTGCTTGGTGTTTTCAACCAAAAGTTACCCCTCTCCCTTACGATATCCGTATAAAAATTGGCTGCGCGCTATTCAGAATTGCGAAACTACGAATGCGCATATGGTATCGTCTCTACTACGATGGTACCCCAGTTAAATGGAAGGGATAAACAAGCTTGTGATGGTAAAATGAGCAAAGATACAGCTCTCAAAGTAAGTGCTATTTTAATGGCAACAAGCCGCAATGGATTTTTTTGGTTTACGGTATGGTCTAATTATGGACCCTTTGTCCAGCCGCATAGGGCTGTGTGGTGTATCTAACAGGCAACCTACCCTTATGCGTCGTACACAACCGACAGCTGTGTTTCACACACATTCCGCCGTTTTAGACCCATTGTTGCAAGTTTCTGTTTCAACCATGTCAGCCTGTAACAAGTACACCATGCAGATATACATATTTGCACACCACTCACAATGCAGACAGACATGCATTGATACAGACACACAAATCTCCCTCTGTGTGTGCGCCACATGCACAACACACTCACATGCACATGCACATGCACATGCACATGCACACACACACACACACACACACACACACACACACACACACGCACGCGCGCGCGCAAACACACACACACACGCACAATCACACAATGTAGGCCTATGTCATACCCGACTGCAACGTGATGGACTGTGCGCAGATACGTCAAAATCACGCCTGTATTCTTGTGCTGTCTCCAGTATTTTAAGATAAGCCCTGCATGGAGATTGGTTACTTGGCGTCATAGTGAACACGCAGTGTCGGTCCGTACCTTCAACTGCACGGTCTTCTCGGTGCATTCCTCCAGCCAGACACGTTTGTACGTTTCTCCCTTAGCGGCCACGTGAACTCGCCTGGTCGATAGTTTTAATAGTTATAGGCCCTATAATGTTTTGTGTTTAAAATATTATTAAACGACTGAAGTGCAATGTTTTAGAACGACTTACGTGCAATGTTTTAGAACGACTTACGGGCAATGTTTTAGGTAAAATCGCGTTTTGTTTTGCAACGTATGACGTGATTTGTTTAATGTTAATATCGATGTTATGTCCGGACACGCAAACCGCCTTTTGTTTTGCAACGTATGTTTAATGTCAGGACACGCAAATCGCCTTTTGTTATTTGTTTAAACCCGAAACCCGTGTTAGTGTGGTCAGTGTATAACCACAAAACCGGCCGACGTGTAATGCGCAAAACCCACAAGTGTGCAGTGTTTGCTCGCGACCTCCAGGGCCACCGTAAATCGAGGTTTGCACCACACGCACTAATCGAGGTTTGCACCACGCACTAATTGAGGTTTGCACCACGCACTAATCGAGGTTTGCACCACGCACTAATCGAGGTTTGCACAGCGCATTTGCACAGCGCACTACTATGGGATGTCTATGTTGGTTACGTCATCAATATATTTTTATTAAAGCGCGGTCCAAATCCTATCTTGTTCTTAATGATGCACCGCAACGATCCGGAGATTGAGAGTAAGGCAAAGCTGATGTTGTAATACGTAAGAATAATCTGTACATATACATACAGGACTCATCGTGCGGTATTGGAGGCAACACAAGACCGTTGCCGTGATATTAGCTTATTTGCGGCTTGCTCATCGTGTATGTGTGTGTTGTGTGTGTGTGTGTGTGTGTGTGTGTGTGTGCGCGCGCGCGTGTGTGTGTGTTTGTGTGTGTTTATGTGTGTGTGATTGTCCACCCACACATGATTGTTCTTTGGGCATGTGTGAGGACTAGCAGTGGGAGGGACATAATCATTGTCACCAGTGACCTACATGCATTTACCAGTAATTCTTGGATGAGCAGATAAAACACTTAAGTGCACATATCAACATTGTTGAAGGGTGCAAAACTGATGTTGTCATATGTGTGTTCTCTTCTTAGATTGGTAAACATATAATAATACATACAATTGCAAGTGAAGTACAAACTGCATACTCGATGCATGAATGCGCCTTGTCCCCATTGGATTGTTAAATTGTACAGCAATGCGCTGTCATGCTGGTTCACACCCCTATGTGCACACACGTATGTGTGCATGCATGTACATGTATAACACACCTATGGATTCATCCTATATGGGGGGAGGTTGACAGTGCGTAATAATGGGTGCATATGTAAATGGGTGTGTACTATTCTTGAGCACAGGCTATACAACATGCACCTACACACCTGCAAATATGCACATGCATTGTATTTGATTAGCCGCTCATCAATTCTATTCTCCATTTATCTACCTATTGAAACTGACTTCTGTGTTCTTCTATCAGTACTG